>JBBYHL010010509.1:0-24395 GCA_038381835.1 Adansonia madagascariensis
ATTTATTTTATTTATTTTTAAATTATTTAATTAATTAATATTTTTTATATTTTTGCAAGTCTAAAATCTAAAAAAATTCCTAAATGAAAGAACAGAATACAAAAACAAGTGGAAAAATAAAGTAGGCAGCACGGACAGCAGGTATAGGACTATTCCTGGTGTCGGTCATGTCGTCTTTCTCAAATATAGTACAAAGCATGAAAAATGTTAACCTATTATCAATCGTTAAAATTACGAACATAGCTAGCCAGCTGTGCATGGATGTGAGATAATAAGCTATGCACATACTTTGTGGTGGTGTTTCAATTCCTTGTGTCGATAACGTCATCAACCTTTAATATCCAATTGGAAGGTAGTGCAATGCAAGACAAATATGATCTATTCATCAATTCTTAAAATTGCATACGTAGTTTTCCCAACTTGTTGAGATGCAAATGTTGAAGCATCATATTTAAAGAAGAGTGAATATATCGTTTTAATATTTTGTTTTTCATTTTTATCATGGATAAAGTCATCAAAGTGAATCATTCATACATCTTAACCCTAAATAATATAAAAGTGAAAGGAAATTAATTGTAAAACGAAACGAAATATACTTTTATTGAATTAAAAAAAAAACCTTAAACTTTCAAGCTTTAAAAAATCAAAATTTTATTTTGAAAACCAAGTGAAAAAAAAGGCTAAAAGGCAAAAAAAGTTTCTTTTGGAAGAAGAAGAAAAAAAAAGCCCTTAAATGAACTTTCTTCCTAATACTAAATGAAAATGGTGTTTCTATATGTCCAAAATGGCCATCTTTTCCCTTTTTTAATTAATTTTCCTTGTTTTTCCTTTCTTCCTATCAAATTTGTGTTAGTATAAGCCCTGCAAGTCAATCATTATGGCTTGTAAGGCATTAACATTTAGTGATTTTATCTATACAAACATTATATTTTATTAATGTTAAAGAGGTATCTCTTTATCCATGAGAATCTATTTGATAGTTGTTATAAATATATCTTATATAGATAAAGCCTATGAAACAAATTGGCTTTGCAAGGGAATTGCAAAGAGTTACAACTGTGAGATCTCTATGGACCAAGGCTATTTTTCTAAAACCATTCCTAGTGATCGTACTTTAAGACCAAGGAAGTCAGTACCGTATAGGTGAGCGTACTATTTTTATTCTGGTACTGTTATATATTGATATTGGTATGTTTCAGTCTACCTGTTTCGAGTTTATCAGAGTTTGAACATTTTTAATTTATATATATGAAAAATATTTTCAAATATAAAATAAATGAGATTAAATAAATTTCATATACAAATATTCATCAATTCTATATGTTATTCTAAATAATTCATCAAATATAAAAAGATCAATATTAGTAAAGTAGTAAGGTTGAAATTTTTTAATAATCATTAAATTTACGAATAATTATGCCTAATATTCTTGAAATTTATGAGCAATTATGTGTATATTCATCAAATTTAAGATCAATATCAGTTTAACATTTTCTTACAAGCTTATGTTATGTGTAAATCGATAAAGCTATTTTTGACCGGTACGATAAAAAAAGATTGGTACCTACCAATACGGTTGGTGTAGTTTGAAACTAAAACCGAAATGGAACCAACTATCGTGGTACCTTTAGATGTCAAAATCGGTACATATCGACCAATATGGTCGATACTGATATGGTATTGATAACACTGGTCAAGACAAGTTATAAACAATGCTCAAAGACTGGTATATGTTAAGCCTCCAAGCATATAATGTATGCAACTGGTCTTATAAATTGAAGTATAAAGAGATGCTTGGGGAGAACATATGGGTGCTTGTTATGGTAACAAGTTCACTAAACATCACCCTCTATGAGAGTATCATTTGGTATTTCACTGAAGTGTCCATAGAAATATTCTCATGCGTCGTAATGTAAGTAATCTTTAGACTTATGACACTAGGTCATATCATACAGGGAGTGTCAAACTTTGTTTCATCATGAATAGATCTGCAATATATGGATGCTTAGCAGTGGTTTTGGGTATGGCATGAATTATATGGTAAATGAACGAGTGGTCCAGAGAGGATTCATTACCTTATGTTGTAGACACTTAATTTCATTTGGGTCTCTTTTCCAATAATTTTTAATATCCGAGGTTGAGAACTTAATAGCCACCCTTATTGGGAACGATCCTTTTCAGATGAACAAGACATTTTTAAGACCTTCTTAGTCATATTTAAGTAGTTGTAAGTTTACACGACAGAAAAAAAATTATATTTTGATCTCTAATTTTGGATATACAAAACGAATATTTAAAAGAATTTTTTTTTAATAGTTTGTTCTCGATTTCGAAAATCTATCTTTACGAATAATGTCACAGTCAAATTTCCCTTTTTAGGAATTTTTTTGCAATTTTTTGTAAAATTTAGGAAATTAACTATTGTATATTTTTACCGATACCAGTGAGGTATCTATGCCGATATTTACTATGAAAAATAAAAAAATTCAAGGAAAAAAATTTATATTGGCATTTTATATCATAAGGTATCAAGTTACCCATTTTAGTAATTAATTTTGTATTTTTCATAGCATCGCGAGTATTATACTCATGAGATTTTTCTTGGTAAAATTATCTCAAATTTTAGATTTTCAACTTTACCATTTTTTAAATTAACATTTTGAATAATATGTTTTATTTTTTTGAATAATACGTTTTATTTTGGATGATATGTTTTATTTTTTAAAATTTTCTCGATTCTAAAATACAAACTTTCCTTTATCTGTTAAATTTTTGGTGGAATTTTTGCAAGTTTTGAATTTTTAAATTCTATGAATTTTCACATTTAACCATGATTAAATCAGTTTTTCAAAATTCATTTATTTGTTATGAATTTTAAAATTTTTCCTGTTTCAAAAATATGGAGTGTTCTACTCTGTGAAATTTTCGGGAAGATTTTTCTAATTTTATAATTTTCAAAATTCTTCAAAAATTATTGTTTAAATCATATTAAATCAGTTTTAAAAAAATCATTTTATTTTACAAGTTTTGCATTTTCTTTCATAATTTTCTTGTTTTCGAAATGCAAAGTTTTCTACTTTGTAAATTTTTTCGGTAAGATATTTTTAAGTTTATATTTTTTAAAATTCTTCAAATATTATTGTGAAATTTATATTAATTCAGTTTATGCAAATCCAAATTATTTTATGAGCGTTGTATTATTTTTACGTATAACAATTTTTTGCAATAAGGGTTTTTCTCGTAAAATTTTATAAGTTTGCTATTTTTAAAGTTTTTTCTGCAAACTAAAAATTATGCGTATTATTAGAATAACTTGAACCGATCATATAAAATTTTATTTCAAATGCATAATTTTTAATTTTTACAATTTAGTTTTTATAATTAATTTTTAGGGTATAAATTTACATATTAATACAACTATCATGCAAAGTGCTTAGAAAACAATGATGTCATGCATGAGACCACTCATAAGAAGATAAAATTAATAAATTTAAATTAAATAATGTTTAAGTTAACTCAAATAAATTAAAAAAGTAATAATTAAAAAAGAAAAGGAAAAGAATAGTGGAGAAACCACTCAACCAAGGCATTTCTTTCATGCCTTGGCCGACCTTGTTCTTTAAGGAGTTTAGGGGAAAAAGAAAAAAAACTAAAAAAAACATATATTTCACTTAGTTTTTAAGATTTTTTCAAGGTTTAAACACTTGATTTCTTAAATTTCTTTAGTTTTCTTTTTTTTTTTTCATTTGGATTCAATTTCATCCTTATTCATAGGTCAAAATCATGTTACGGCTCATGTATCCTCATCCATGTTGAAAGGTAAAACGTGGTGTCGTTGAAAATTTTTGTATTTGTTATTTTTGTCTTTTTTCAAGTTAAATCTATTTTTATGGAATATTATTTTTGTTGTTATGATTTCGATTTTGTTGTATTTATGTTCGCCTTTAAATTATTTCTTTCACATTGTTCTAATGTTAATGTGTATGTTAATATTTTTATTTTATCGTTTTACTTTGATTTAAGTTTAATAATAATTATTTATACTTGTTTTCATGATTTTCTAATTAAAACATGTTTATGGTTGATATTTTTCACCTTAGCCGAATCTAATTGGAGTTGATGATATTGATTTTGGGGTCTATTTGTATCTTGATTTCATGGTTTTTAGGTTATTTTGTGGTGCTAGTAAACATAGAGACTAAATTGTAAAATATTTGGTGCTTTTTAGGTTATCTGATTGGAGTGGTCGTGTAAGGATTGATGGAAAAACCCATGGTAAAAAGAGGATATTATGGGCGGGACACTGATTGTAAGAGACTCTTATATGCAAATTATAAATGCAATATTTTTTTTATTTTTCAGATTTTATCTTTTTTTTTTTATTATTTATTGCTTATATTTATAATTTAACCATAATGTTCAAAAACTTGAATATTTATAACTCTACAAAATAAAGTTATTTAATTCCATTACATACATTAAAATAATTAATTTTGAGAAGTTTTACTACTTAATTTTTATTTATTTTTAATTACTTTTATTTAATTTTATTTATATTTAAATTATTTAATTATTTAATATTTTTTATTTTTTGCAATTCCAAAATCTAAAAAAAAATCTCCTAAATAATCGAACAGAATAAGAAAACAAGTGGAAAAATAAAGTAAACAGCACGGACAGCAAGTATAGGACTATTCCTGGTGTCGGTCATATCGTCTTTATCTAATTTAGTGCAACGCATGAAAAACGTGAACCTATCCCCAATCATTAAAATGGCAAACATAGCTAGCTAGCTGTGCATGGACATGAAATAATAAGCTACGCACATGTTTTGTGGTGGCGTTTCAATTCCTTGTGTCAATCACGTCATCATCCTTTAATATCCAATTGGGTACGTAGTTGTCCCAACCTGTTGAGATGCAAATCTCGAAGCATCATATTTAAAGACGGGTGAATATCTCATTTTAATATTTTATTTTTCATTTTTATCAGGAATAAAGTCATTAAAGTAAATTGTTTATATGACTTAACCTTCAATAATATAAAAATTAAAACGAAAAAAATATACTTTTATTGAATTAAAAAAAAGCCTTAAACTTTCAAGCTTTAAAAAATCAAAATTTTATTTTGAAAACCAAGTGAAAAAAAAAAAAGCTAAAAGGCAAGAAAAGTTCTTTTTGGAAGAAAAAGAAGGAAAAATACCCCTAAATGAACTTCTTTCCTAAAACTAAATGAAAATGCTGTTTCTGTATAGCCAAAATGGCCATCTTTTCCCTTTTTAATTAATTTTGTTTTTTTTTTCTTTCGTCCTATCGCATTTGTGTTAGTGTAAGCCCTGCAAGTCAATCATTATGGCTTGTAAGGCATTAACAATTAGTGATTTTATCTAAACAAACATTATATTTTATTAATGTTAAAGAGGTATTTCTTTATCCATAAGAATCAATTTGGTAATTGTTATAAATATATCTTATATAGATAAAGCTTATGAAACAAATTGGCTTTGCAAGGGAATTGCAATAAGTTACAACTGTGAGATCTCTATGGACCAAAGCCATTTTTCTAAAACCATTCCTAGTCACATATTTTAAGACCAAGGTAGTCAGTATCGTACCGGTAAGCGTACCATTTTTATTCTTGTGTTGGTATATATCAATACTGGTATGTTCTAGTGTATCCATTTCGAGTTTATCAGAGTTTAAACATTTTTAATTTACAAATATTTTTAAATATGAAACAAATGAGATTAAATAAATTTCATATATCAAATATTCATTAATTCCATATATTATTCTAAAAGAAACTTATCAAATATAAAAAGATCAATATCAGTCAAGTAGTAAGGTTGAAATTTTTTAATGATAATTAAATTTACGAATAACTATGCCTAAAATTCTTTAAATTTATGAGTAATTATGTATAATATTCATTAAATTTAAGATCAATATCTGTTTAACATTTCGTTACAAGCTTATCTTATGTGGAAACTGATACAGCTATTTTCAACTGTTACGATCGAAATGGATAGGTACCTACCAATACGGCTGGTGTAGTTTGAAACTAAAATCGAAACAAAACCAATTATCGTGGTACCTTTAGGTTTCAAATTCGGTACATATCGACCAATATGGTCAATACTGGTATGGTATTGATAACACTGATCAAGACAAAGCATAAACAATGCTCAAAGACTGGTATATATTAAGCCTCCAAGAATATGATGTTTGCAACTAATCTTATAAATTGAAGTATAAAGAGATACTTAGGGATAACGTATGGGTGCTTGTTATGGTAACAAGTTCACTAAACATCACTCGCACTGAGAGTTTTCTTTGGTATTTCACTGAAGTGTCCATAGAAATATTCTCATGTGTCAGCACTGTAAATGATCCTTAGACTTGTGACACCCAATCATATCATATAAGGAGTGTCATTCTTTGTTTCACCACAAATAGATCTGCAATATATAGATGCTTATTGGTGGTTTTGGGTATGGCATGAATCATATGGTAGATGAATGAGTGGTCCAAAGAGGATTCATCACCCCAAGTTGTAGACAACTAATTTTTCTAGGTCCCTTTTCCAATAATTCTTAATATCCGAGATTTAAAACTTAATCCCTTGTTGGGAATGGTCTTTTTCAGATGAATAAGACATTTTCAAGACCTTTTTAGTCATATTTAAATGGCCATAAGTTTACATGACAGAAAAAGTCATATTTTGATTTCTAATTTTGGATATACAGAATGAATATTTAAAAGAAATTATTTTTTACTAGTTTGTTCTCAATTTTGAAAATCTATCTTTGCGAATAATATTACGGTCAAATTTTTCATTTTAGGAATTTTTTTACAATTTTTTCTAAAATTTGGGAAATTAACTATTGTGTATTTTTACCGATATCAGTGTGGTATTTATGCTAATACTCACTCCAAAAAATAAGAAATATTTAAGGAAAAAATTCAGATTGGCATTTTATACCACAAGGTGTCAAGTTGCCCATTTTAGTAATTAATTTTGAATTTTTCATAGCATCGCGAGTTTTGTACTCATGAGATTTTTCTTGGTGAAATTATCTCAAATTTTAGATTTTCATCTTTACCATTTTATAAATTAACATTTTGAATAATATGTTTTATTTTGGATAATATGTTCTATTTTGTAAATTAATATTTTTTTTTAAATTTTTCAATTCTAAAATACAAACTTTCCTTTGTCTGTTAAAATTTTGGTGGAATTTTTGCAAGTTTTGAATTTTCAAATTCTATGAATAGTCACATTTAACCATGAGTAAATTAGTTTTTCAAAATTCATATATTTGTTTATGAATTTTTTAATTTTTCCCGTTTCAAAAATACTAAGTGTTCTACTCCAAGAATATTTTCAGAAAGATTTTTCTAAGTTTATAATTTTCAATATTTTTCGAATATTATTGTTTAAATGATATTAATTCAGTTTTGAAAATTTTATTTTATTTTATGAATTTTGTATTTTCTTTCATAATTTTTATGTTTTTGAAATATAGAGTTTTATACACTATAAATGTTTTTGGTAAGATATTTTTAAGTTTATAATTTTTAAAATTCTTCAAATATTATTTTAAAATTTATTTTAATTCAATTTATGCAAATCTGAATTATTTTATGAGTATTTTATTATTTTTACGTATAATAATTTTTTGCAATAAGGTTTTTTCTTGTAAACTTTTATGAGTTTGCTATTTTTAGAGTTTTTTCTGCAAATTAAAAATTGCGCTCATTATTAGAATAAATTAAACCAATCTTATTAAATGTTATTTCAAATACATAATTTTTAATTTTTACAGTTTAGCTTTTATAATTAAATTTTATGGTATAAATTTATATATTAAAACAACCATCATACAAAGTGCTCTAGAAATCAATAATGTCATGCATGAGATCACTCATAAGAAGATAAAATTAATAAATTTAAATCAAATCATGTTTAATTTAAATCAAATCAATTAAAAAAGTAATAATAAAAAAGGAAAAGGAAAAGAATAGTGTAGAAACCATTCAAGGCATTTCTTTCATGCCTTGGCTGACCTTGTTCATTAAGGAGTTTAGGGGAAAAAAAACTAAAAAAATATATATTTCACTTAGTTTTTAAGATTTTTTTTCATGGTATAAACACTTGATTTCTTAAATTTCTTTAGTTTTTTTTTTTCATTTTGATTCATTTTCATCCTTATTCATAAGTCAAAATCATGTTAAGGCTCATATATTCTCATCCATGTTGAAAGGCAAAGCATGGTGACTTTGAAAATTTTTGCATTTCTTGTTATTTTTGTATATTTTTCAAGTTAAATCTATTTTTTTACAGAATATTATTTTTGTTGTTATGATTTTGATTTTGTTGTAGTTATGTTGGGGTTTAAATTATTTCTTTCACGTTGTTCTGATGTTAATGTGTTGATTAGTATGCTATTATATTTATTTTATGGTTTTACTTTTATTTAAGTTTAATAATAATTATTTAAACTTGTTTTCATGATTTTCTATATTAAAACATGTTTATATTTAATATTTTTCACCTTGGCCAAGTTGGATTGGTGTTGATGACATTGATTTTGGGTCTATTTTTATCTTGATTTCATGGTTTTTAAGTTATTTTGTGGTGTTAGTAAGCATAGGGACTAAATTGTAAAATATGTAAAAGTTTTATTAGGATATTTTTGGCTTGGCCAAGTGCTTTTTGAGCCATGAGAACCATGATTTATGTGTTTTCAAATATGTTTTAGGTGTTTTTAACATTTTACGGTGTCATTTTGCAATTTTAGAGAATTTAGGGACTAAATTGCAAAATATGAAAAAATCTTATTTTGTGGCCAACCATGTTTGGTTGAACCTTCATATGTATTTTTGCCATGATTTTTGTGTTGATTCTCATATGATTAGATGATTTTTTAGTGAGGTTTTTTGGCATTTTTCATGTAGGGATTTAAATACAAAATTAGAAAAGTTTAGCTTATTATGCAAAGCATTGAAAAATTTTATTTCTAAGCCAAGGTACTTGGCTGAATCTTCATAAATTATTTGCTATGTTTTTTCTGTTTTTTTTAATTTATTTGGTGATTTTTTATGGTTTTTTTCATGTAAGGACCTAAATGCAAGAATTCAAAAATGGTCATTTTCCTCACTTTTAAATACTTCTGCTATTCTTATGGTTCTTCTTAGGGTATAGAAATTTTTAGAACTTTTTGTCTTCTCTCGGTTTTCCATAAGGTACAAAATTAAATTTTTAAAAGTTTAGGGGCTTAATTGTAATTTTGGATTTTAAACCAATTTTAGGATTTAATTTCCCTATGGGTCATTCATAATTCCATCATCATTTTAGTGTCCGTTAGGGTACTAGGATACTTTCATGTCGAAGGTACATCCTAAGGTATTTTGATAATTTTACCTAGAATCGAGTCTTGGATAGTAACTAAAATGTTTTCATACCAAAGGTGCATATTTATGATATGTTCATTATTTTATGTCGAAGGTATTCATTAAGGATATTTTGGTAATTTTACTTGGAATCAAGTCTTAGATAGTAACCGGGATGTGTTTATGCCAAAGGGGCATATTTAGGATAGTTTCATCATTTCATCATTGTGTTAGTGTCCGTTAGATAACTGGGATACTTTCACGTCGAAGGTATACCTTAGGGGTATTTTGGTAATTTTTCATCAAGATGTTTTTATACCAAAGGTGAATATTTAGGGTTGGTTTAGGCTTCTATGGTCATTTTTTTGTCTATTAGGGTACCATGATACTTTCATGTTGAATGTATACCCTAAGGGTATTTTGATAATTTCCTTATTGAGATGCTATGCTAAAGGTGAATATTTAGGATTGACTTAGCCTTTTAAGGTCATTTTTGTGTCTATTAGGGGAGACTTTCAGTCCCAAGGGTATTTTTGTGATATTACCTAAGCTCGAGTCTTAAGTAAGTACGAGATGCTTTTATGCTAAAGGTGCATATTTAGGATAGTTTCACATTTTTAGTATTATTTTTGAGTTTCTAGGGGTCACGAAGATACTTTCATGTCGAAGGTATACTCCAAGGGTATTTTATTAATTTTACATCGAAACCATGTCCTATGTGAGTACTGGGATACTTTCATGTCAGAAGTACACATTAGGATTAGGTTCGTCATATTAGATTGGTTTTAGGTCTTAGGATTAATATTTTAATAGAATTAGATTTTTTTTAATTGAGGTAATATGTTCTAATTAAATTAATACACGAAATTTCTACCAGGATATGTGACGAGTTCTACAGATTACTTTAATGATGAGACACCCCTTTCAAATTAGAGGTCAAGATTTTTTTATTTTTGTAAAAATAAAACCTTTCATTTTTTACAGGTTCTCTAACAGGGTACAAAGGAGAATGGTAAAAACTTTTGTGTCCTTTTTGTCCTTCGTGAAGGTGCGAAAATATTTTGATTTCTAAAAATAATAAAACTCGACTTTCTTGGAATAATAAATATGTTTAATAAATTAATACAGGAATTATAATTAAATATCAAATATTGAAATTGGATAAAAATCAAATTTATGTTAACATGGGATTAATAAGGTATAATTATCAGGCATTATGAGAAGGTCGATCCTAATTGTGATTCTAATTGACTCCTGAACCCTTTACCGCGATCTCTGGTATAAGCACAGACCTTGGAGTTTGTCCTTATGGGTTTTGTAATCCTTAAAATAAAAACTCTGATAGGTGTCTAATCTCACCTTGCCAAAATAAGATTGGTGGTGACTCCAGAAAAATGGTAATTTCATAACAACAATTTCAAGAAGTCGAGTGAGTGATTCATCTTGACAACTCAGTGCCCAGACATGAAAAATAAAAAAATAGTAATAATAATAATAATGATATAGGCCCCAAATGAAAGAAAAATAATGATATATAGATATATACAGGAATAAGGGGTACATCCGCCACTTTAAGTTAGGTTGGTTGGGATTCGTATCTGGGCCATGTTGGGACAGCTTGGCAACTCCGCTGGGTTAAGTTCGAGAGTCAGGCCTAAAATTAATTACATATTAAATAAATTTTGATTAAATCAGTTTCAATAAATATTTAATTATAATTCTTGATACTTCAAGAAAAAAATCTTTTATTTTTGCTCTTAGTCTGTTATTGTGTTTCTTTGTTTTCCTTTTGGGATTTAGATAGGGATTTTATTTTAATGAAACTTTACAAGAAAGGTTTGTTTATCCCTTCAGACACGCTGAGCATTTATGTAGTAGTTTCTCTTTCGGATCTCTGATAGGGGCATAAATATCTAATATTTTAGGAGGCGGTCAAGTAGCTCTACCTTATGAGGTACTAGCCTCTGTCTGGGCTAGTGAAAAGCCTATCAGGTGTAAATTACTACGCCTACATGAGGTGTTAGACTTGTTATAGGCATGGAAGATTCTCCCACTCAAATTGAACCATTTCTGACATAAACTTGCGATGAGTCCATTCTAAGCTCGAGGAGCAATTTGGAACTGATTTAGAGGTCTGAACTAAACCTTATATAATGAACCTTAGCGACCTCCAAGTTAAAACCATGCCCTATTCTAGATATCACCAAAAAATTAGGAACACATAAAGGGATAAACATATATTTCTCTCTTTTTTTTACTTGATTATTGTGCTTATTTAGATAATATTTTTGTTTTATTATTTTATTCATGTTAAATTTATCGTTATTTGGATTTACTAATTTTCGTGGATACTAACTTATTTGTTCTTTTCTTTTTTGTGCATTTCTCATTTGCATATAGGGAATCTTGCTTTAGATTTAAATTTTAACTCAATTTAAACTTCCATTGGACTTTATAGGTGAATGAGCATTTAGATCATGCATTTAGATTGGCATACACTGGTTATTTCCAAGACATTCGAGGAGGTTCGTATCAAGTCAGAATCAAATCAGAAGGAATGGGGGGACTATTCACTAAGGGATTTTGTGTTAGAACTATTGAAAATCATGCATTTAGATCTTTGGTAGAATAATTTGTTAAAGTTGGCTGACATATGGGATGGTTGGGGTAACACGAAACAGGCTCGATTCATAGAAAAATACAAACATATTGACTTTTTGCTTATAATACCAATGGATGAACAACTGGTCCATGCTTTAATTAAGTTCTAGTATCCTTCATATAGGTGCTTCACATTTAATCAGTATGATCCGACTTTGACAATAAAGGAAATTGCATCTTTACTTGGATAAGAGCCTTTGGTGTTAAAACCTATTTACTGTAAGGAGCATAAATTAGCAAGTCTTTAGAATAAACTGGGATAGATTCTTGATATACCACTCCAATCAGCACCTTAATATATTAGGTATAAAGGGAATACGAGTGTTATCTCTTGGCAATTTCTAAAAGAATACATAAGAAAACACTAAGATATGGAAAAAGCATTGAATGCATTAGCCTTGGCTATATCTTAAAGTAGCCATTATGGATCTTTTTGATGGGCTAAAGAGGAACATGCATCCCGTTCTTGCCATTCTAGTAGAAATCATCCGTGTATTCAACACATGTTGAAAATCAAGACAAGGCAGATTTTTCAAGAGTGCATTATTATTGTACATGTAGGCCTGAGGCCATTTCTAGGGTAAGGATGCAAATAAAGTTAAGCCCTACTTTCCACATTTCGTTCCCCTCCAAGAGTTCGACAAGAAAAGTTAGCCTAAGTTGGGACAAAAAATCAATGGATGGAGACATTGAAGAATTTGGCCCTTGAAGATATAACAAAAAGGGCCCTTTAGTTTACACCTGAACCTTTGCTGTATCGGTGTGGTAGATTACTTTCTGAGTTTTTGCTCAGTTTGTGAGGCATAGTGGGATATGCACCACTCTTGGTTCGATGAAACTATGGATCTCAATAATTTATTCCCATGACTTTAGAGTTGGCTACTATGGATTTGGACTAATATGGAGAAGGTTATAGGAGTGCATTTCAGTTGATGGCCCTACATTGGAGAAAAAGATATGAATCAGGGTCATGTGCTTACACAGACCAGACTAACCCTGGATATGATGCTTAGAGGTGTATTTGAGGATGCAATTCAATCATCTCGAGTACAGATGGAGTTAATTATCGAGTATCTATACAACCAAAGCCCTCTATGCTTTCTGAAGTAGAGTTTATAAAAGAAGAAGCAAAAAAGATCAAAAAAGATTGGCTACTGAAAACCAAGCTCTTCAAGAAGAAGTCATGTATTAAAAGATGAAGATGAAAGCTAAGGAAAAAGATGTCAAAGATGGAAGAACGGTATAAAATAAGGAGGATTAATTGAACAAAATAAAAAGATAAAACTTGTCAGCATTATCTAATAATTGGAGTGAATCTTCCAATAGGATGTCTAAAGAAATGCATAAACTTTGCGAAGATCTAAGGGTACGAAAAGCTAAGGCCATGGAGGCAGAAGCCAAAGCAACCATTTTTGAACAAGAACGAAAGACACACACTAGCATTCTTATTCAACTAAGAAAATCTATAGAGAGGAATGAGTAAGACCATTCTTGGTGAAGAAAGAGAAAGAACATCTAGACTACTTCAGGAAAGAGAAATTCTTGCCATGTCTGTAGAGGAGATAACACAACTGCTGCTTTAGCAAGAACATGATATAAGTACCTGGGCTTAAGCCTATGAGGAAATGTATGTGTATTAGGATAATAGGTTATGCCAGCTCGAGAATAAATGCAATAAATGGATGGCCAACTCTCTTGGTCAATAATTTTACATTAATCACCTGATGAAGCAAATTCACTCAACAATTATTCAACAAAGAAACATGCTGGAAAGAATCCATGTTCTAAGGAGTCAAATTAATCCAGTTCGTGAATTTGGTCCCATTGTACTTAAGCTTTTGGAGCAAGCACAATAGCAGTATGACCAAATTAGG
Organism: Adansonia madagascariensis; assembly: GCA_038381835.1. Taxonomy (NCBI): domain Eukaryota; kingdom Viridiplantae; phylum Streptophyta; class Magnoliopsida; order Malvales; family Malvaceae; genus Adansonia; species Adansonia madagascariensis. The sequence goes on from JBBYHL010010509.1 coordinate 13,928, forward strand.
ACTTTCCTTGGATGTAATCCAATTATGATCGACAATGTATAATTTTTTATAAAGTTAATGAAAATTTATGAGTTTGGAATTTTCTACTAAAGCAAGCATTCTTAAAAGTGCATTTATACATTCATACATATACATAATATGCATATACACACACATTCATACATTCCTCAATAAAATTTGGAATCCTTCTTTTAAGGTTTCAAACATTGCAAATCAAGAGAGATCCAGCAAACAACAATTCACTTATCGCTATTATACTAGATTAAAAGTAAAAAAAAAAGGGTTGAGGATCAGTTAGCGAGATTAGCAAGGCTTGAAAAAAGTCAACATCAATCTTAAGAGACTCTGATCAAGAGGCAAGAGGAAATGCAGGCTCAGATCACTAGATTAATGGAGTTACTCATGGCAAGAGAGTTAATATGTCAACCTAAAGGTATCACTGCCATTCCTACTAGGACATTCGAAGGGTTACATCTTGAGACATAACCAGCCAATACTCAAGAAACTCAAACTCTGAATGTGCCAAAAGCATAACAAAATGTCCTCAGAGCTACACCATCTTTAGTTATTATTATCAATCCTAACGCTCTTTTATAAGGAGTAAATACGAGAGCTACCCTTCTATGATAGGAATCAATAACTATTGCTGCTAAAGAAAAAGAAAGACAAAGGAAAAAAAAGGAAAAATTGAAGTAGAAATCAAGAAAGAAAAATTATAGCTTTTGGAAAGGAGACTCAAAGCCATAGAGAAATATATGTTCTATACTAGTGTGGATGTTGAAGATCTTAGTTTGGCTCCTGATTTGGTCTTACCACCAAAATTCAAAATGCCTAAGTTTGAGAAATATAAAGGCACCACTTCTCTGCAAGCTCATATCAAGATGTTTATTTAGAAAATGGCAGGTTATTCGCATGACAACAAGCTTGTCATCCACTATTTCTAGAAAATGGCAACCTATAACAGTTTAACTTGTAATCAAATCCAATATTAGTCAGATCTGGCCAATGCTTTTTTTTAATAATACAAACACATGGCCAAATGGGTTCCTGATAGATTAACTCTTCAAAATATGGTGAAAAAGTTCATATTCATTTAATGAATACGTCCAAAGGTGGAGAGATATGGCTTCTTAAGTGTAGCCTCTTTTAACTAAGAAAAATACAATGTAGGCATCTTACGTTCTCTCTACTATGAGAAGTTGGTAAGGAATGCAACCAAGAATTTCTTCGATCTTGTCATTTCCAAAGAAATGATTGAAGCTACCATAAAGGCAGTAAAGATTGCAATAGGTGAATCTTCCACTACAAAAAAGACTGGACCTATCAAAAAGAAAAAAAAACTTTATCCACCAACTATGTCAACCAACCACTTTGCCAGTAATCCCATCCCTTTTACTAGAACCAAAGTTAACAATCTTAGAACACCTTTTCTTTTAATACTCCTGACTTTTTACCTCATCCACACCAGAAACCACCACCTCGAATCATCCTCAAAACTGAACATATTTAGTCTAAATCAATCCACTCGAAGAAAAAACTAGTCTAACTATTTCATGAAGCTCTTCCTTATTCTTATAAAGAAATATTTGATAAGCTTTTGGAGGCTCGATTAGAGGCTTCACTCTTTGCAAAACCATATGAGGGTAATTTACCTAGCTCGTATGATCTAAATGCTTACTGTGAATATCATACAGTAGGAGGCCATCTAATTAAAAACTGTATAGCTTTTAAAAATAAGGTCTATATGTTGCTAAGTGCCTAACTTTAAAACTTTGAAAGGGCATAGCACGCTCGACTTAAAAATAAATGATGGTTGGTTGTGGTTGAGCCTTTGAGTTATCCCATGATCGAGATTTTGATTAGGCTTAATACTATGAAGGGGAGAGAGACTATCGAGCGAATCACTCACCCCACTAGTCTTGAATGGCCACCATAAAGTACCCATAAACTTGGAGTCGCCATCGATCATTTTAGGCTAGGTAGGATTGAAGGCCTATTGAAAACACATTTCGAGTTACAAAACCTGAAACATTGATTTCAAGGTCTACAAAGTCTAGAGATTCATTGGTTGTGTTTGGGAGTTGGTTACACATAGAGAAGGATTAACACCCCTACGACACCCAAAATCAGTACTTAAAAATTATGTCTTCGGTCTCGGCTTAATAGGTTCCATTTTTGTCATTATTTAGAAATAATTCCCTTTAATGCATGAAGTTTTACAAAATTATAGATCTAGGTTTTTAAAGAAAATTAGATCATCAATGCACCTCGAAGGTGTGAGCAACATAAGGATTTTTACAAAAATAATGTTAGGATTGGATTTTGACAATTTGGATGTTCCGTATTAGGAAATGGAGAGATACCAAACATTGCCTTGTAAATTTTATAGGAAAACAAATTTAAAATATGAATACACGATAATCACTACAAAAAGGAAAGGTGTTAATAAGACAAAAAAGAATATAATAATTCATAAACAAACAATCACAAACAAAAGAGTGTAAAAAGGAGGGGAGATCAAAATATATCTCATAATTGTCTTCGATTATTAAAGAACAACCAGAATGAAAATTTAGAGACAGGTCTAGATTTAGTGGTAGTTTGAGGGACAAAGATGATTTTAATCAAAATAGTCTGAGGCATCCAGAAGGGAGAAAACTTTGGATTTCTTGAGGTAAAAGTGGGGTTGGAGTCTCCCCTCAGAGAGGTCGGGTTGGAATATCCCTAAAGATATAGTTAGGAAAATATTTAGAAACAAAGAGAAAATAAAAATTTTAATGAAAAAAAGGTTTGAGTATCCTTTCGAAGCAATAGGGTTGGGGTATCCACAAAGAGGAAATTTTTTGATTAATAAAATAATTAGAATCTCGAATAAATCCGAGAGAGAAAATTCAAGTCTTTTAGTAAGCAACGGGGTTAGAGTATCCCCAAAGACAAAAATTTATTATGTTTTAAAAGAAAGGTTTTTCTTTTCTTTCTAAAAAAAAATTTTGAAAATAGAAGACCGTAGGTTTGTGTAAAATATATTTTTGTCTTAAGCCTTGATCCGAGTCTAAAAGGCTTATGTGGCAGAGGAACCAAAGATGCATTTCAAAACATTCAAATGTCTCAATCAAAGAGATTCAATAATTAGGTGAAAAACAGGGGATGACATCGTGTCATCTCCATTCTTAAATTTATTTTGGGTTTATCTGAAGGCTTTAAAGGGTAAACAAAGGATCATTGGAAAGGTAACTGACAAGGTTTAATGTAAAAATATTTCAAAAATCCTAGGAAATTAGCTTCTCGACACTGGCAGCATGTACAAGTAAAAGGGCATAATAGTTTTTGAAAAATCATGCTAGGCTTATCCAAAATTGTTAGATCACGAATAATACCTTTCCAGAAAATAAAGTTTGTGATCTTTTAGGATAAATATTTAATAATTTCATAAAAATCATTTAATGGGCCAAAATGGATCAAACAAAATATTGCATGTCAGTTCTAGGGGTTTCAGGCAGCAAAGGTTTGAGAAATCATAATCCCTTATCCAAGATGATACGAGGGTGGATAAGACATTGTTGGAAAGGTAATTTGATGCCATTTATGAGAAAAATATTATAAAAATCATAGAAAATATTGTCATTTGAAATGATTTTTAAAATTTGGATTACTGCATTGCCAGGATGAAAACAGGGGATTATTTGATTTTTTGGGGGTCAAACTCGAATTATAGATGTTCGAACGTCTGTAACACAAGGGGAAAGAATAACACAGGCATCATAAGTTCATTTTACAATCTCAGAGTAGTTTAGGACGATGAAACAACTTGTTGACTATGTCCCCAAAAGGGGTATTTGACTCAAGATCAAGCTTAATACTTTAACACAAGAAAACTGCATTTTACTTCCATGAATCTAGACCTGAAATGTATGATTTATTCCTAAGGTTGAAGATCAATTTATGAAAACATTAAATCCCTACTATTATTCATCTATTAGAGCTAACATGAACTTAACTTGGGGATTTCTTTTAAAAATCTAATTTTTAGCAAACAAGCATGCAACTTAATAGAAATGGCATGAACAAAACATAACATGCACTAAGATGAACAAAGACTAAACATGCAAACACACACAGGTGACATATTAATATGGAAATAGGTGACAAAAATGTGAGAAGATGACAAAAAGGGTGTATGAACATATATAACCAAAAGAATACGGGCCAAAGTTATCAAGATATCATTTTTATGTCATGAAACTCCTTAAAACATAAGAAAATACATAAATATACATAAAGCATGTTAAAGTGAAAATTTAAACATGTGTTAAGCATGACAAAATATTTGGCCTACCATGCAATATCAAGGCATCAAAAGAACATCAAAACTCTAAGACTACCACAAATAAGACATCAATAATTAATGAGAACCTTAAAAGGGTCATGGTAACATGGAAAGGTCAGTAAGAGGATGAAAATGCTAAAAAATCAGAGAATATACAGAGTCAAGTGGAGAAAATATACTAAAAGTTTCAAGCTTCAGCCTTTTCTCTATTCAAAACTAAGAGGACAAGCTTTTTAGTTAGGTGTGGATAAAGGGGAGTTTTAAGACGGACTATAAGTGAAATGAAGATTTTTGGAAAGAATCTTAGTGATGGTTTTGAAGGGATCTGAAAATGGAAAAAAAATTTTTAGTTTTTGGTAGGAATAGGAATACTGAAGGGATAAAGGAACAATTAGAAGTAGAAGTTTTTCTGCTGGGAATCTTTTTTTTCATTCTTCTCCCCCTCGACTGAGTCTAAGGTTGGCTTATATAGCCATGTGGCCATGAAGACAAAAGATAAAAAAGTAAAGGCATTTTGGGGTCTCGATGCATGTAGCTCATATAGAGGTCAGGTACAGTGCTCAGCTACCATGCAAACCCATTGGTTTGCTCAACAAAAATAGTGGATCTAGACTACTTTATACAGCTAAGCATTGAGTAAGTTCAGCCTTACCCTTTGATAAATTGCCTAATATCATTAAATGTCCTTTTTTATTGGCTATTGGACTTTAAAATTTTGTTTAAATCCAATCACAGGCCCAAAGATGAAGGCTGGTATGAATTTTGATGATTTTTGGTGCAAGGAACGTGTTCGAATCAGATATTTGAATCAGTGGTGTAGGGCCTAAAAAATGGCTCGAACTAGGCAAATATGTTTATGTATTAAACAGAACATTATGTATCGATAAATAAGGAAATTTTGCAGTCTTGAAACTTAGAGGCCTGTATCGATACTCTATGAACTTGTATCGATACATAAGCTTGTGTATCGATAAATTTTGCCAAAAATCACAACTTTAGCTACTGCCAAGGTTTGTATCAATGCAAACAGGTATCGATACTACATGTGAAAATTCAAGTTTTTGGCACCATAAGGCCTCGTATCAATACTTGTGCACTAATATAACTTGTAAATACCTGTGGCTTCTCAATTTTCCTTAACTTGGTCATAAATAGTTGGAAATTATTTTATGTATTCATTTGAATGACCTTGGTGACATCATGGAAAATGACCTTTGATGCATTAATTTACATTTTTCTTTAATGTGACCTACAAGCATTTCAGACCTTCCCAAAAAATTTTTTGCCTAGCATCGTGTCCCTTAATAACATTGATGATGTGACACTCGACATTTATCCCCTAGTTTATTTTTATTTTATAATTTTACCATATTTCATTTAAGTCCGAGGATGCCAGATACTAGCCTGGATGAAATAAGGTGTCTACAGCTACCCTTTTTGGCTGTTGCTAAGTATTAGGAATAGGGCAAAGACAAATAGACACCAATTTATTCAAGTGGGATGATGGGTTCGTATGCCTAAAAAAAAGTAAAGTGCTATTTTGTATCATGTCATGAAAGGTTGAGTAACTTGCAAAAAATAATATTTTGATGAATTTTATAGGGTTTGACCTCTTTAATAGTTTATTTTTTAGATTTAACCTCAAACAAGTGCCATTAGCTTGTGTTGTCTTTGAGGTAGGTAAAGAAAGATGTCCAACTCTTTAACGACTGAGATAGACAGATGCCACCAGCTTGTGTAGGCTTTAAGGTCGGTAAAGAAAGACATTCAGCTTTTTATGAACTAGGATAGACAGGTTTCACCAGCTTATGTGGGCTTTAAGGTAGGTAAAGAAAGATGTCTAACTATTTATGGACTAAGATAGATAGGTGCCACCAGCTGGTTTAGCTTTTAAGGTAGGTGAGAAAAGACATCTTACTTTTTCTAGATTAAGGTAAGTAGGTGCCATCAGCTCATATGGGCTTCAACAACGTTTTGCATTATGAGGACTTAGGTAAGTCAGTGCCACTAACTTATGTGGGCTTCATTAAGCGTCCTGCTCTTTGAGGACTGAGGCAGGTAAGTGCCACCAGTTTGTGTGGGAATTTATTAAGCGTCCTACTTTTTGAGGATTGAGGTAGGTAGGTGCCACCAATTTGTGTGGGAATTCATTAAGCGTCCTACTCTTTGATAACTATAGGTTGGTGCCACCAGCTTGTGTGGGCTTTGTTAAGCATCTTGCTCTTTGAGGACTGAGGTGGTAGGTGTCGCTAGTTTGTGTGGGCTTTGTTAAGTGTCCTACACTTTGAGGACTAAGGTAGGTAAGTGCCACCAACTTGTGTGGGCTTGAATTAGCGTCATACTTTTTGAGGACTGAGGTAAGTAGGTGCCACCAGCTTATGTGGACTTGGTTAAGCTTTCTCTTTGAAGACTAGGGAGGTAGGTGCCACCAGCTTGGTGTGGGCTTTGTTAAGCGTCCCACTCTTTGAGGACTAAGGTAGATAGGTGCCACTAACTTATGTGGGATTGGATAAGTATCCTTCTCTTTGAGGACTAGGGCAGGTAGGTGCCACCAGCTTGTGTGGGCTTAGTTAACCATCCTAATCTTTTAGGACAGAAAGGAAATAAGTTTAGATTCCCCTCTTGGGTGATTTTCAATGAACACGTAATGTCAAAGGTACTTACTTGAGGCCTTTTAAGGTTTTTCAAAATCAAAAGATTATACCTTAGGTTCCCTACAACTTTGACCTCTGTATATAAGAGCTGGTAGCTGTAGGATGTTAAATACTGTTTAATGCATGGGGTTGCAAGTGCTTGTCTAAATAACTTTAAAAGCCTAATCCAGTGGTTGGTTTTGGCCTTTTTCAGCTTCGATAAGGTGGCTTTTTGCCTAGGGCTTATCAATCTTGCTCTAGATTTCTAGTGGCTTTGAATGTTAAGGTTATCCCTTCTTCGAAGGTATGGGAAGTCCATGATTACTTACTAGGAGGAGGTTTTAAGCACATTTTCAAGACGTTGAGATCCCAGGGCAAGACTGATTGTGGTCTCAAGCATTCATTCTTAGTCCTTAGACATGAAACAAAGCTCTTGCAAAGTTCTATCATTCCAAGTAATGCTAGGAAATCCTGTTATCAGCTTTGATTGTTTATCAAGCATTACCAATTAAATGATAAACATGATGCAACATGGAATGCAAGGTTATGAAAAGATTTTACCAAAAACAAGTAATTGTATTTTCATTCAAAGAAAGAGGGTACAAGTTGTGACAAACTTATGAGATTGTAAATGATTTTAAAATACAAAAGAGATAAGAGAAGTCTTCCCGGTTGATTTGGTTTTGATGCTGATGACATTCATTCTCCACTTAATATTATTGGAGATTTCTTTCGAGCAATTAATCCTTTTGGTGCTGGCCGACTAATTCCTTAGATTGACCCATGGTAGGATAGAGGCCTCAGAGTTAGGTAGTTTCCATTTTTTTGAATGCAAGTATGGATGAGGTTTGGTGGGGTTTGGTCAGCATAGAACAAATAGGTTAGGTTATGACTTGGTGTCCTGATCAGAATTGTGAATATAAGGTAAAAGGGTCTAATCGCTTAAGCCACTCTCTCGGGTTTTCAACTTAAGCTAGCTTTTTTCTTTTCTTTTTTATTTGTTTTGTTTTGTTATGTTTTTTGTTATTTTTTTATAGTGGTAGGCAAAGGACTAGTATGATGCCTTTTTGGGTTTTCATCCTAAAGTCCTTTTAAGCATAGTATTTCTTAATAGAATCAGAATTCACTAGGTTGGATAGGTCACTACCATCCATCTTGGTTAAGATTAGGGCACCTCTAGAGAATACATATTTCAACACATATAGCCCTTCCTAATTTAGGGTCTATTTTTCGTAATCATCTTTGTGGATCAAGAAAATTTATTTAAGTGCCAAGTCATCTTCTGGAAATTGGCAAACAGACCTTTTTGTTATGGGCCTTCATCATTCAGCTTTGATAAACTACTTGCGACAAATGTCTTTAATTCTTTTTTTTTTCAACGAGATTGAGTTGCTTATATCGGCTCTTAACCCATTCAACTTCTTCTAGTTAAGATTCCATCAAGGCTCTAAGTGAAGGGATATCAACCTCGATTCGTAAATAGCCTCCATGTCATAAACCAAAGAGAATGGGGTTGTACGGTAGGCATGTCAGGCAAAATGCAATTTTTATGCCAATCTTTGTATGTCTCAGCCATCTTTTTTACTATCTTCTTGATATTTTTATTGGTTGCTTTAACTATCCCATTTAAATTTTTAATGGTATAAGATGGAGTTTCGATGCTAAATCTTAAATTGAGAGCAGACTGCTTGCATCATCTCATTTTTCAGATTATGTGCATTATTCATGATGATCTATTTGGGAAGACCATATCTACAAATAATGTCTAGTTCCTCAAATTTGCACATGATAGATCTGGTGACATGGGCATAAAAAGCTACCTCTACCTATTTGGTGAAATAATCAATTACGACCAAAATGAAATGATACCCATTAGAAGCCTTAAGGGTAATTGGTCCAATCATGTCCATGCCCCATATAGAAAAAGGCTATGGAGTTGTCATAAGATGTAAAGGTGTCAGTGGTATATGGATTTTGTCAGCATAAATTTATCATTTGTGACATTTTCAAGCATAGTTAATGCAACCCTTTTTTAGAGTGAACGAATAGTAGCTCGATCGCATGACTTGTTTTGCCATTTAGTGTCCATTGCATATGTACCATAAATTACTTCATGAACTTCTTCAAGTATTCTTTTGGCTTCGGAGGCACCCACTCATCAGAATAACACCTGATCCCAGCCTTTCTTGTACCAAATCCTACCATCCAAAATCAAGTTTGCAGCTAATCATTTAATGGTTCTTTTATCAATTTTGATGGTGTCTTTTAGGAACCATTGATCCTTGATGTACTGAAAGATGTCATGATACCATAGCAAACTCTCTTTTTCTTCTTCAATTTCTAACAACGTGCCAAGGTTGTATAGATGCTCATTTGAATAGGAGTGATGTCTGATTGTTGATTGACTTTGAACATGAATGATAAAGTGGTCAAGACATCAGCAATTTGGTTTTCTTCTGAATGTAGATGTTGAAAGATGATATCATCAGACTCTTTCTTGAGCTTTGTTATTAGATTCCCCTGATGGATCAATTTAGCATCACGTCTTTGCCATTCTCCCTTTAGTTGGTAAATCATGGGGCCTAAATCTCCAAACACTTACAGTGTTTGAATGCCCCTTTCAATGGCTGCTTGGAGTACCATGAAGTAGGCCTTATATTTAGCTATGTTATTGGTGCAATCAAAGTTCAATTAGGTTGTGAAAGGGTAATGGTTTCTTTCAAACGCGATGAGAATTATCCCAATTCCATGCCCCAGTGAGTTTGAAGCTCCATCAAAGTACATTTTCCATGATGACCCACACTTGGCAGTGTTCTTTGCCTCAGATATGCACATCAAGTCTTCATCAAAAAACTCAAAGTCTAAGGGTTGGTAGTTATCTGTGGGCTCAACTTGCCAAAAAGTCTACTATTGGACTACCTTTGATGGCTTTCTGGTTCACATACACGATATCGTTCTCAGAAAGTATAATTTGCCATCTGGCTAACCTCCCGAACAAGGCAGGAGCTTCGCATAAATATTTGATGGGATCAAGCTTAGTGATTAGCCATGTAGTGTGGTACAACATGTATTGCCTTAACCTTCGGGCTGTCCAAACTAAAGCACAACATAGTTTCTCTACAAATAAATAATTATTTTCATATTCTATAAACTTCTTGCTGAAGTAATAGATAGCCTATTCATTCTTTCTTGATTCATCATGTTGTCCTAATACACATCCCATCAACTTGTCTGAATTGATAAATACAAGATTAGTGACCTGCTGGGCACTAATGGCAAAAGTACTGGAGGGTTTGAAAGGTAATGTCTGACCTTATCAAAAGCTTCTTAGCATTGTTGATTTCATTCTCTGGGATTTCATTTTTGAAGCAGTTGAAAGATCATATCACATTTATCAGTCAACTTAGATATGAATCAGGCTAGGTAGTTCAGTCTTCCTAAGAATCTTCTCACTTCCTTTTGAGTTCGAGGTGGTGGCAGATTCTGAATGGCCTTAACCTTATCAGGA
>JBBYHL010010509.1:24495-34775 GCA_038381835.1 Adansonia madagascariensis
TATTTAAAATCGATTTCTAAAGTTTCAGTATGAATATTCATGTCACCTTTATCGAGGTACCTAAAAATATGGGAAAAAAACAATATAGGTGGAAATATATGTAAAGAAAGGTATGAGGTTAACAAGAACTATGAAGACAAAAAATGAAATGCATAATGTTTAGTCATTTTCATTGATAATATGTAATAAAACATGCCTATACAGAGGATCCTACAATGCTTTTAGGCAAGAGCACATAGGTTTAGTTCATAGCATTACTTTGAAATAGACTTGAACAATACAGGAATCTCAGTCTCAATCCAAACACCTGAAACAAATCCTGGAAGGCACAGACCATTCTTTGGACTTATGGTTGATATCTCTGGCTTACTAATCACATTGATAGAGACATCCTCGAATGCTTTGTACAGCATTTGCAGAGCCATTATTTACATGTCCTTCTAGGCAAAAACTTTCCCAAAGTGGCAGGAATATCATTGGCTTATCCTCCATGTCTCGTCATGACAAATGAGCCATCTTTTTTTCACATTTTTTTTAGCTTGTTTTCTTTTTTGCTGTGCATTAGGATTGAATCCTAGCCTTTTTTTATCAATCTGGTGGATAACTTTTAATGGTTCAGCAATCCTTTAGAGGTGTTCTCCGAATCTCTTTCCAGCCGGGCACCTTTGCCGACAGTCAAATTCAAACCCATATAAGTACTCTCTAAAAAGTGAGGCTGAACTATTGGTAACCCTTCCTTAATACAAGTAGCATTGACAAACTCAAAGGATTAAAAAGAGGATTCTGGGATATCTTCATCAGGTTCAAGATATGGAGATCAGTTAAGGTAGCAGTAATGATGTCTTCTTATCCTCTGATACTGACAAATTTGTTCCCGATGATGAATTTTAACTTTGGTGCGAAGATGATGGTACTACCCTGGCAGAATGAATCTAAGGCCTTCTTAACAAGTAGTTATACGATGGAGCAACATTCATCATATGATTTGGAGTGGAGTGGTGATGTTCCCCACAATGTTCTAGCAAGTTTTGTTAAATGCCTGCACAATCATACGACTATTCTGGATATGAGATGCGTTAATAGGGAGCTTGTTTAAGCATGACATAGGCATTACATTTAAAGCCAACCCCTTATCAATGAGGACCTTAGGCAATGTGGTGCCTTTATAATACATGGTGATATAAAGGCTTTGTAGTTTCCTATTCCTCCATTTGAGATTTCATCATTGCTAAAAGATATGTAATTATCAGTAGTGATGTTGCTCGCTAATTGATCCAACTATCCTATGGAAATGTCGGGAGGGACATAGGCCTCATTCAAACTTTAAGAAGGGCATTCTTGTGAGCTTTTGAATTCAAAAATAGTGACAACATAGATATCATGGAGGGTTGTTTGTTCAACTGATTGATGATGCTGTATTTGCTGTGTTCGATGAACTTGAGAAATTTTGTAACTTCTTTCTTATTCACTGGTTTTTTCAAGATTACTAAATCTAAGTTTTTGATTGCAGATTTCAGTGTTTGAGGAATATGACTGGTATTATCTTGCTGAGTTTCACTTTTTGATGCTGCTAGGGCACATATTTGCCACTTTGAGTTAGGTGGCTTACTCCTGAATGGCCCACGCTTGTTGCTTGCTAGCTAGATTCCTTAATGATTAAGGTTATGCTTTCATAGTTCAAAGTAAATACCGTATCATCCTTATAAGGGAAAGGAGATCAAAGTTGAATGATCATCATTGGCATGGGTTGAACAGAGGCAGTTTCGACTCTTGGTTGATTGTCTACAAGATCAATGGCCTTCTAACCTTATAAGGAGAATTACCTTCTTCTTCTTCTATAGTGTTAACAGATGGTGTTGCTCTTCATCATAGAATTTGATGCTACCCCCATTCATCATGCTTTGAACCATAGCGCGAAACTATTTGCATGTTTGAAGAGTATGGCCATAAATAGTGTAGAAATCATAGAAGTCATCCATTCCTTGCTCTGTCTTCTTAATTGAATTAAGTAGCTTAGCTTGCACTAGGATTTACAAAACCAAATTCATTAGCGTTCTAACTTCTTTTATGTTTTCTACAATCTGGCAGTTTTTTTCAATGACCATTCTCTTTAGGTCTATCTCAGCATGAGATTGAGACGAATTGGCTTAGTGCTGAATTTTAGTCACTAACTAGTCTTCATTTTTCATTTCCTTTTGTCTTTACAAATATCATTTCTACCTGATTCGTTTTTCATGGCCTCATTAATCATCCCACAGAGTAGGACTACATCCATAAAACTCTTCGAGAATCTTTTCGCTACCTTTTCATAATAAAAGGGTTTGCAATGTGCCAATGAATCTAACAATCATCTCTTTTTTCATCAATAAGAGATGAATCTGGGCAACCTCTTCTATCCATCCGAAGCATAATGCCTAAAACTTTCATTAACACTATTTTTCTTGCCTATAAGAGACATGAAACTTAAGATTCAATCACTAGTAGGTTTTCCTCATCTACAGCATTAATAGATGGATCAACGTGTTCATCCCTTTTCTTATAAAACTCAATCACAGACCTGTCCATCATCCTATGGACCATTTCCAATAATGATAGGCAATGTTACAAATTATGTCCTTGATCGCAGTGGTAGCAGGATATTTCAATGGCATTCTTTTTTTTATTTTTATCATATTTTAATATTTCAACTTTCACGACAGCTTGCAAGACCTTTTTCATCAGGGTTTTAACTTAATCAATGCTTCTTTTAACCTAATAACCTTTTCCTTCGATTATCAAAATTACTCTTGGTTTAACATGATTAAGGAATGGATTGGCTCCAACATTTGGTCCAGACCCTTGTTCGACCTTGATCACTTATTTTTTTCTAGTACACCCTACACCTTTCTTTTAAATGAAATATAGTTCTCAATGGAATGGCCTTACACTCTAGCATGATATTCACAATAAGCATTCTCATCATACCATCTGGAGTATGGTGGTGATCTTGGGTTCATGAATACTGGGGCCACTATTTACCTACCAATAAGCGAGAATAAATCTTTTTATAGGAGTAATGGAGTGGTTTAAATAATCCCTTTCTCAAGGTGCTTATTGATTGTTTAAAGCTCTCACGATATTTATGTTGTGAGGTTATGCATTTTGGATTGCATTTTTAATAGGATATGGTGCAAAGCTCATTGTTGGAGCAAATCTAGCAATATGAACTGATTATTGTGCAAGAGAGTAAGGATTAAAACCTGTATTCAACATGTTCAGGAGGTACATAAGCTGTGTTGGATGCAGACTTAGATTAAATCTAGCATGATTTTTGCCAACAACATTCACCTCATTCTCTATACTCTTACTTACTATCTTTTTGATCGATCTAGATGATTCTGCAATGGATATCCTATCACTTTTGATGGTGTTCTTAATAATTTAACCCGATATAACCATATTGATGAAAGTTTTCATGGTGCTTCCTCCTAGCTTTTCATAGTAAGGAGCTGGTAGGGTGCCAATAAACATGATTGTCATTTCTTTTTTAGTTAGAAGGCAATGAACTTAAACTGCCTGCCTAAAACTTTCAAAAGATTTCTTCTCCATGTTCATAAGGGAGAGACGATCTTGAGTGCAATCAGACACACTCTTATATTGTTCAAGTAATGCACGTGCCAAATCTAGTAATGTTTGAATTCTTATACGATCAAGTGTTATATACCATCAGCAAGCTACCCCAATCAGACTATCTTAGAAGCAATTGATCAATAGTTTCTTGTTCTCTTCAAACCCTGCCATTTTTTGACAACACATGTGAAGATGGGTAGTGGGGTTAGTAGTCCCATTGTATTTTTCAAAATTAGGCATTTTAACTGGGACAGGATAACGAGACTCGAAACCAGCCCCTATTATTTTGCATCTATGATTCCAAATTTATTACTTCCTTTGACAGCTTAAAGGTGCTTCTCTAGTGACTAATACTTGTCCAAGTCCTTATCATTTTCTGAGTTGTAATTTTATATATCTTGCTCTATTTGCTCATTGAGGTCTAGGACTATAAGCCTTGCCAGTGAAGAGCTTATGCCTTGAAATCCTTAAATCAAATAGGGTGCTATTGCAGGATTGATATAAATGAATGGCTGGGCTGCTGCGATGTTTGCTACCGGAGGATACTGCCCATGCAATGCCCCTTCCTAAGCATTGCTAGCTTCAGTACCACCATTCAAATTGCTTTCACGATTGACTGGTTCTTTTCCTACCTCGACGGTGCTTGTCTATCCACTTTCTTTCAATGTATTGAGTAATAGCTTGGTTAATTCAACAATCTAAGCTTGGAGTTCCTTATTCTTACGGAGTGATTGCTCTTGAGACTCTATTTACATGAGTTCAAGTCTTTCAACATGGGCCTGGTGATCATTTTCTCGATGATTGTGAGTGTTGTACCGATGACAAATTATAAGTTTCGTGTTTTAAAGCACCTTCACTTTAAATTATTACTGTATTAGTCCTTTATGATATGTTCATGAATACATTTAATGTAATGAGAATGAATATGCGATCTTGAAGATAAATGAATGAATAAAACTATGAAAGAATTAGGTTACTCATGTTAATGCAAAAAAAGACAATTAGATTAAGGGGCAGCTCCACCAATAGCATATTTCATTAAAGCAACAAAATCTCTCGATTACATATGATTACATTAAAAAATGCCTGACACGGTTACATTGCCTGATTACATGGTCCAAGAAATACAATAAGTTTTGCTAATAGGCTCTAATGGGTAAGATATCACATACCATGGATCGGACTACATTTATCATGTTCTCGGCCTCTAACTGAGCTACTTGAATTTGCTCTGTGAGATGGCGATGGTGGTCCTGATGGTTTTGGCATTGCATGATCAACCATTTAAAGCCATTCTTGCTCTCACCAGTAAATTAACTTGATCTTGGCGAGCTTGAAGAGAATGCTCTAAATCTTGAATTCTATGTTAGAGCTCCATTTTTAGCTTGGTTTACTCTTAAATCCCAAACTTGAGCTTTTAACCTTTATTCTTTCTTTGGTAAGTTGATGCAAAAGCATAGGTTTTAACTTATTAACCCTAGCTACTTCTTTCCATTGATATAGTTCCTTCTCAAGAGTAGTAATTTTTGTCCTCTACTCGATGGATGACTTTCCAAGTCGTCGGGACTTACTTGCTTTGTTAAGGGCCATATAGTCTTTCTTCAAACTCTCAGGATCCTCTTTGAGGTAGTTTTTCTGCTTGATAGCCCTGTTCACCTTACCTTCCTAGAGGTAGAGGTCTACTTTCAATTGACTACTTTTCTCCTTTAATTGAGTAATCTCCTTGGCAAAGGTCACTTTTTCTTGTATGAACTCTTGCTTAAGCAACTTAATCTTAGAAGGAAATTTGTTAACTAGTATTTGAATGTCCTAATATCAGACAGGGGCATGGTATCTTAATGTGACGATCCTTCATTCATCATATTCTGGGGTCATACTACTCCCTCTCCAATATCTCTCTATGCAGTGGGTTTGTTTCCATGCATAAAAGGCTAGCTGGACTTTTGACTTGTAAGCAAGCTCACCTTAGTCAAAATCCCATAACTCTAGGTCTTGGATAAAAGGCATAAATTGATGGCATTAGAATTGTCGAAGGACTGAAAAAGGTGTGTAGCTAGTACTTTTTATAATCCTATGAATGGCATGTAACTGTAATCTCCGCGCTAGTATACGACCATTTGTATGGAAAACAAAAAGGCTTTCCATATTACTTCTTCACCCTTAAGGTTTTAAAATTTTCAAACGCATTGCTCTTTAGATTTGTCTTGAGGCCATTCCTTCTTAAGTACCTTGTAGATAAGGCTAAAGTTAGGTAAGAAGAAGTACGATGTCCTATTTTCTTTGGGGCCAAAATGACTAATAAGCCCAATATTAAGTAGCTCGTAACCATTTTTTACAAAAATTAAGAGGTCGAAAAGTTTTAGCAATAATGATCGATGCGAGATTAAAGTTACAACACAAACAAGAAAAGACATCTGTTATTGTAGCTTCAACATAGCCTAATGTCTTTAGGAATATAACCAGACCATATATCACTAAGGCATAGATATCTTGGATTTTTCAAATGTCAATGGTACTCACCATTGCTTCTTTCAAACTAGCCCATGAGATACATTCACTGCTCCTCTTTATTTTGATATGACTCTTAATCTAAAACTCCATTGCCTTGAGGATTTGAGCTAATCTTTTCTTGAAGGTTAGAGGATTGAACACTCTGCAGTATATTCTATCGACCTTTGCCCTGTTAATGTTGAGTAATGCAGTGTATTCATCAACCATTGGGACCAAATCTTCATTATTGAAAGTGAAACTCAATATGCTAGATTCTAAAACTGAGATGCTGCTCGTAGCAAACAAATATACAAACAGAATTGAAGCAAAAAAGCAATATCTCCATATCTCTTACTGAATAATTCCCTTTCAATATTATCCTAATGGGTCTATATAATCCACAAATCTTGCCAATCATTTTGATGATACACTATTTTAATCCTTTTATACGCTATTGAGACATACCCCAGTTTAAAGACATCTCCATTTTCACACTGTTGGCATCCTAACCATGCTCAGACTTCCTCAAAAGACTTAAGCTTCAGACTGGACTGTTGCTTTATGACAAACACCCCTTGATGAACACTAAACCATTAACCAATTATCCCATGGTGATGGTGATTATGATGAAATGATGAATGGTGAAAAAGAAAAGCAAAAAGGGAATGAGTTAGTAATCAATATGAAATAATAGGCAAAAAACCAAAAAAATAAGAAATAAAAACAAAAGCATATCACAAAATTTGCCTTGAGAATAGGTGGTACGATGCCTAAGGGTAGACATGATGATCATGAATGTTAAGGTATTAAACGGGCAGCATACTGACATATCTGCATCAAAATTGTCTCTTCACGAAGTAACATGATACCTTACTAGAACTAACACTGATCGTTTAAACAGTGATCTTTGTTCATCACCATTTATGTTAAGTACATGCTAAGCCATTGTTCGGGCAGCATGATGGCTTATTTCGATAAGATATAACCATTTTAACATGGCATTGCGGGTAATGGCATTCACTTGTCCTTACCCATTATTAAAGAGGATTTGCCATTGAACCTAATGGCATATCCTGAAGGTATGATCATGATAATAAATTGATAAATGTGGATGACAATGGTCACCTATCTTTGCCCACATAACTATGGTATATAGGAGTATAGATAAAAAATGTTTCCCTAAGTGATCTAACTCTTTGGGTTATTCTAGTAGCATCGGGTATGGTTTGACATGGTTTAGCTCACTATATGGGTTTAAGTTGATGCCTATTTCGGTATCTGAATCGTTCTTCTGTCCGATAATGATAACTGAGGCACCCTGATCCTAGCCTATCATGGATTTGGTTAAACGAGTTTGATCCGATGGATGTATTTCCCTATGTAAATATAGAGGGATACTTATGAGAGATATAGGTAATTTACATCCCAGAAGATCTTGCCATGCCTATGTGAAGGGTTACTCACGAAGGCGGATGGCTTACTTCCTCCTAATAATTTGGATACTAACCATACCATGGTGTTTGGTGGAAATCTAGTACAAATGCAAGTGCACGATGTGTGTCGAGGAAACAATCAAACCTTTTTTTTTACTCCCATATTGCCATATTTATTTAAATCAACATTTAATTGGGCATGAGGAATCCCTAACAACCACTGGACAAAAAACATAAGCAATAGAGATTAGTAGGCAAAAATAAAATAGAGTTATATATAAATAATTGTGAAGTTCGAAAAATTAAGAATCGAATGAGCAATAGCTAGTTATAGGCCTAACTCTCTAGTTAGTCCTTAGTAGTCGCCAAGTTGTCACCACGTGCTTGCCTTTAAAACTTTAGATGATCCGAAGGGCATAGTGCACTCGACCTAAAATAAATGATGGTTGGTTATGGTCGAGCCTGTACATTTTCCCATGATCGAGATTTGGATTAGGCTTAATAATATGAAAGGGAGAGAGACCATCGGGTGAATCACTCATCCAGCTAGTGTTGGATGGCCACCATGAAGTGGCCATAAACTTGGAGTCACCACCAATCATTCCAGGCTGAATAAGAGCAGATGCCTCTTGAAAACACTATTTTGAGTTACGAAACCTGAAACATTGATTTCAAGGTCTACAAAGTTCAGAGATTCATTGGTTGGGTTCAGGAGTTAGTTACACATGGGGAAGGATTAGCACCCCCACGATGCTCGAAATTGGTACCTACTAACTATGTCTCACTTTGGTCTTGGCTTAATTGGTTCTATTTTTGTCATTATTTAGAAATAATTTCCTTTAATGTATGAAGTTTTGCAATATTGTAGATCTAAGTTTTAAATCAAAATTGGATCACCTACGCGTCTTGGAGGTGTGAGGAACATATAGATTTTTATGAAAATAATGTCTAGATTGGATTTCAAAAATTTGGATATGTCGTATTAGGCACTAGAGAGATACCAACGTGAAACGTTGCCTTGTAAATTTTATGGGAAAACAAATTTTAAATATGAGTGCACGATAATCACTACAAAATGGAAACGTGTTAGTAAGATGGCAAAGAATATAATAATATCATTAATAAATAATCACAAATAAAATAGCGTAAAAAGGAGGGGAGATCGTAATATATCTCATAATGGTCTTCAATTATTGAAGAATAACCAGAATAAAAATTTAGAGATAGGTCTAGATTTAGTGGTTGTTTGGGGGAAGAATATGATTTTAATCAAAATAGTTTGAGGCATCTAGAAAAGAGAAAACTTTGGATTTTTTGAGGTGAAAGCGGGGTTGGAGTATCCCCTTAGAGAGGTGAGGTTGGAGTATCCCCAAAGATATAGTTAGGAAAATATTTAGGAACAAAGAGAAAATTTGAATTTGTAATGAAAAACAGGGCTAGACTATCCCATTGGAATAATGTGATTAGGGTATCAACAAAGATGAAAATTTTTTATGATTTAAAATAATTAGGAATCTCGAATAAATTCTAGAGAGAAAATTCAAGTTTCTTAGTAAGCAATAGGGTTAGAATATTCCCAAAGACAAAAATCTATTATGTTTTAAAAGAAATGTTCTTCCTTTTTCTAAAAAATGATATTAAAAATAAAAAACCATAAGTTTGTATAAAATATATTTCGTCTTAAGCCTTGATCCTAGTCTAAAGGGCTTGTGCTGCAGAGGAACCAATCAAATGCATTTCAAAACATTCGAATGTCTTTATAAAGGAGATTTAAAAATTGGGTGAAAAACAGGGGATGATATCGTGTCATCTCTCTTTCGAATTTATTCTGAGTTCATCTAAAGGCTTTAGAGGTAAACGAAGGATCGTTGGGAAGGTAATTGGATGAGGTTTAATGTAAAAAAATTTCAAAAACCTAGGAAATTACTTTCTAGGAAAAATTAAGTTTTAAATTTAGGACTATCTCGACACTGGCAGCATGTACAATTAAAAGGGCATGATTGATTTTGAAATATCATTCTAGGCTTATACAGAATCATTGATCATGAATAATACCTTTTTGGAAAAGAAATTTTGTGATCATTCTGGGAAAAATATTTAAAAATTTCATAGAAATCATTTAATGGGCCAAAATGGCTCAAATAGAACATTGCATGCTAGTTTTAGGGGTTCCAGAGAGCAAAGGTTCGAAAAATCATAACTCCCTCATTTGGGATGATCCAAGGGTGAACAAGACACCATTAGAAAGGTAATTTGATTCCCTTTGTGGGAAAATATTATAAAAATGAAAGAAAAATGTTTTATGGTTTAAAAATGATTTTCAAAATTCAGACTACTACACCGCTAGGATGAAAATAGGGGATTATTTGATTTTTCAAGTTTCTTACGGATCAAACTTAAATTACAAACATTTGAACATCCATAACACAAGGGGAAAGTATAGCGTAAGCATCAGAAGTTCACTCCATAATATTGGATTAGTTTAGGATGATGACACAACTCATTGACCTTATCCCAAAAAAGGGTATTAGACTTAAGATCAAGGCTTAAACCTTCAACACAATAAAACTGCATTTTACTTCCATGAATCTAGATCTAAAATGTTCGATTTGTCCCCAAGATTGGAACACCAATTTTATGAAATCATTAAATCCATGCTATTCTTCATCTATTGGAGGTAGCATGAACTTAACTTGGGGATTTCTTTTAAAAATCAGATTTTTAGCAAACATGCATGCATCTTGATAG
>JBBYHL010010530.1:0-11923 GCA_038381835.1 Adansonia madagascariensis
AGGCTTAGATAGAACCTTTCAATTACTTTGAGAATTATACCCCAAACTCTCAAATATTTTCACTCACTTTCACACAAACCCTTTTATGAAATAAAGGAAGTATTTTACAAACAAATTAAACCTCTAGTAGGTAGATGTTTGCTAGAATTTAAGTATAAGAAGAATGAGATACAAATAGACTTGAAGAGTATAAATTGATACAAGTGAAAAATAATGAGTTCGATGATTTTGAGCTTTTGTTGTTCAATAATTCAATGAAATCTGTATCTCTGCTTCTTTAACTATTTGGAACCTCTATTTATAGCTGGAAATTAATTCATAGACATTGGACATTTAATGTGGCAGTTCGAGAGCCGTTATAGCCTTTATAAATGCTTATTTTCGTTCAATCCCGCACTATAGTATCGATACAATACCAATAGTATCGATACACAATTCAAAAAAGTGACCGTTACAACTTGTTTTATCGATACTGGGGTATGAGTATCGATACTAAGCAAGCTGTATTGATACATATGAGGTTTTTAGCCAAACCTAGGCTACTGCAAAACTTGTATCGATACTCATGGAGTGAGTATCGATACTAAGCAGCCTGTATCGATACATACACACTTGTATCGATATATTTGAGGGTTTCATATAAACCTTGGCTACTGCTAAGCCTTGTGTTGATACTCATGGAGTGAGTATCGATACTAAGCAACTTGTATCGATACATATACACTTGTATCGATACATTTAAGGGGTTTTATGCATGGTATCGATACACTTGTTCTTTGTATCGATACTAACCTTCAAAACTATTTGTGAAATGATTTTTGTTGGGTCAAACACACCTCAAGAATTGCTCTAAGTATATAATTTTTGAGAATTACAAACTTAGTATTTTTAAAGATGCTTTTCAATTTAAATACGAATACCAAGTTGAGTATTAATTTAACTTAAGTTATTTGTTATATCAAAATCAAAATCAAGGTTAACAATAATGAAAGGTCAAGAAGAACTTAGGTTATAGTTGGCCAAGACCATGTAGTTAATGATGTTAGTTACCAAAGGGAAAGAATAAGTTGAAGGCTTAGGTTTATAGACTAGAGATGCTGATCCTAAAGGGAAATCTACTAAGTCTATGAATAGTGTACAAATATACATTGAGGTGCCTCTGGTTCAAGTATCTTAAGCCTACCTTCTATTGGAATCGCTCTTATGGTGCATGGGCATCCTAAAATTATAATGCCATGAGTAATTATTGATAAGGGGTTGAATTTGACATCAACTCTGACAAAACTATTAGTTCTTGATCTTGATAAGTCTATCAACTTAAAAGGCTTATGATGAAAGCATTTAAGCATGCTAAAAATGGAACAAGTGCAATTACAATTCATAAAGAAAAGACTAAAAGCTATAAATGAAATAGATAAATTTAGAGTGGTGGATGCTAAAGAACTAGGCTTGATGTCTGGTTAGTTATTCCTTCAAAGTTTAAGATGTTAGATTTTGAAAAGTTTAATGGTACCACATGTCCTTTTCCTCATATTAGGATCTATTGTCATAAAATGGCAGGGCACGAAAGTAAAAGAAACTACTAATCTATTGCTTCCAAGATAGCTTGACCAATGCTGTTGCTTAGTGATATATGGGTTTGGACAAAGCCAAGATTCAAACATGGTCGAATCTAGCTCAGGCTTTCTTGGAATAATACAAGCATGTCACAGATTGGGCCAGATAGATTGTTGTATGCTTGAAGCTGAAGGGAAGAGGCTGCACAGATGATTTTTCTTTTAACAAAGAATGGGATGATAATTATTTTCATTACTAGGGAGGGCTGTGGGTATGGAAGAGGCCTCTTCTTTGCTATTAAAGCTCTCAATCTAATCTTAGCCTATTCCTTCTCCCCGAAGAGAACATTTTTTCTTATCTACTGGGCAAGGGCTTATGATATAAGGCTCTTCTTATGAATGTATTGACCTTCAAACTTAAAAATTAAAGTTCCATAAGGGAAAGCCTACTCTAGTTTTGCTCTTGCTAACTGTGTGTTACTATCTCATTCAACTCAACTTGGATTTGAATATCGTATTAGTGAGAGTGAAGGCATTCCTATTGGGAAAAATTTTCCACTTTATTTTTAGTCAAGTAGTAAGAAGTTACAAAAGTGATCTACCTCACTCTAAGGCCTACCTACCTGCACACTCTTAGTTATCCATAGTTGGTTAATTGTATTTTATCGGTGCTAACTTGTAATATTCTTGGCAAAGCCAACTTCATAAGTTTTTCCATCCCCTTTGTCAACATTTTACAGTAAAAATATAGCTGGGCTTGCTTTACTAGTTGATGTTTCTTTGTATCTTGGATTGGTTAGACTAAGATCATTAATAGTATATATCAACTTTAGCAACATCTTTAAAGGGATGATGTTTATCGCAAATGCACAATCTAACATGATTCTAAGTACTGGTATGTCTTTAAGATTTCCAGCAATCAACAAGGACTGATTGTACAATTGAATCCCCATAATAAGTCTTCATATTGATAATTATATAAAATAGCATTGAGTCATTGATATGTTGATTTTAGCAACCTCTTCATGAGTTTCCTTAAGAAAGGATAGAGTTGTAATCAGCATATTTCTAAGATCTTCATATAGACATAATGCATTGTACATGATTAGCAATAAGGGTTTTTTCTTCAAATGAGCCATGACATTATATTTGATCTTATCAAAAGAAGCTTTTTGCTTAGGTGGAACTTAGTATGCACCTACTGAAGGTGCTAAAGGTTGTACGTAGCAAATAAAATAAAGTAAAAAACTCAAGTGCCTCCTTCAGTTGAGCCTATTGCGATCCTCTTCCCTATAAGCTAAAACTTCTTTAGGAATAAAAGTTTGAAGATGTGAGAAATGAAAGTTGATTTTAGCACACTGAGATATTTTCTTATATAGAATAGAAATGGGAGCTACTATTACTATGTGATCCAATAAAGAAAGAGTTATAATGAAAGTAGTGTTTGTCATAGCCTTCTTCCTATCTTATGTGCTTATGTGAGTGAGTGCGAGAGAAAGCTTGTTCCTGCAACCAGTGCAGAAGTGATGACTCACGCTTCACTACAAAGCTAAATAGTCTCAATTTAATAATAGAGTTTCTCTGAAAGGTTACATTCTAGGAAAGATTCCTACGCTTTCTCTCACAAGCAAATACAAAAGATCCCCTAAGCATTGGTCAATTGGCTTGCACCTTGTTTGAAACATTCTAGCTTTGAAAAAAATTTTGTATTATCCTCCCCAGCTATCTTGCAATCTACTTAAAACTCTGACTCACGTACCACTATATTTCATAGTAAGCCCAGTCCTTGTAAAGAATCAATAGTAAACCTTAGGTTTGGTCAAAGCTAAATGGATTATATCCCTTTAAAAGTGAATGGAAGGGTTTGGCCCAATGTTGTAAGTTATCTCAGCCAGTCACAATCTTGGTTTCAAGTTTAGGTTAGGACAAAAAGTGAGGTATGGAATCACTTGACCAAAGGTTTGAAGGGAGGAGGAGATAAATGTTGAGCCATTCCATTTATGCTTTCAGTAAGTAGGCAACATGAATCTATGGTTTCTATGTTTCAATCGGATACCAATTGCTTAGATGCATTTGAAAGCCTACATTAGCACAAGTTCCTTTAGTGGCAGGAAAGGCAACTGACTTGGCTGGATTGAAGCAAACATGAAATACACACAGAGATGGAAACTATATTATCGTATATATAGTCTTCCCTACTTTTGAATTGGTAGGCATGAAGCCTTCTAAGGCAGAGTGACCGGATGAAAATTCTAAACACCTAGAGGCACATGCTTCTCAGTATTGATTCATATGGAATTAGCATGACCGGCAATCGAATTCTTGGTGGAAATTATCAACTTTGTAATGTTTTAATAATGACTCACAATTTTTTGAAGATCTTTTTTTAATGAAGGAATCTAAAGATGTATGCACTTGGTCATACCAGGATATGCTAGGATTAGATACGGACATAGTAATGCATAAGCTTCCGTTGGAATCAAGTTGTAAACTAGTACAACAAAAGTTAATGAGAATTAAAGCATAAACTTTAAGGTGAAAAAAATGATGAATGATGAAAAATAAGAGAAAAGAATGATTGAGAACTAAATGTAATGTCATGTGACTAGGATAATTAGGATTGTTTGAAAACTTTTTGTTAAAAAATGACTTCTTAATTCATGTAGTTGTGCTTGAAATGACGTATAGCCATCTTTCACTATCCTTTCTTAAATGTTAAATTATTTCATTTGTTTATCCCTTTTGAGTGAAATGAATTATTTCTTTGTATGAAACTTGATCAAGGACCACCTTCACACAAGGGGCATGAGAAAAAGATCTCTTTGGAAAATGTAAGGGTGGACATCTCATTCTACAGTTCTAGAAAAAGCCCAACAAGTTAAGGCAAAGTCAAAGTGGACCAAGTTTTTGAAATCTAGGATTTCCTAGAAAAAATAAAAAAGACAAAGAGAAAAAATTAGATGAAAAAGTAAAAGCAAAAGCTCAAAAAGAGCAAAATAAAAAAAAAAAATAGATGAGGAAACAAAAAAAGTGTGGTATGAAAAAAAGGGGATGAAAGCCTTCATAAGAAGAAATGATCTTCAATCTTCATACCTTTAAACACTTGATTTGGGGTTATATCCTTTCTTTTAAACCCTAAAACATGGCCTACATTATGTACCTAGAAAAGACCATTTCAATTAGGTATGTCTATTTGAGCCGATAAGCTTATTCTTAAGAAATCATTTTTTGGACAAATTTTGCAAACATAATGAAGTAAAGAAAAATGAAAAAAAAAAAAAAGGAAAGAATTGAGCTTTAAGGTGAAAACCCAAAAATGAGCAATCTAGAGCAAAACAAGAGTTCTTTTGATGTCATTCATGAGATTACCAAGATGTTGTCAAGAAGAAAGAAATATAGGGACACATAGAAATCTTTAAATATCCTAAGATACTCGAGGTAAGTGGACTCCAAATAAGGAAGGGGGTGAAAAAAACTTTTTCTAGAGAAGCATCAATATTGATTGAGATAGATAGGAATGAGTTGCAAGGTCTGATTAATTCTAATAAGGTGAAAAAGTATTATGCTTGAAGAGATGGCGCAGAGAAAAATGAAAATGTTTTTTGATTTTTGCAAGAGGCAAATGCCAAAGTTATTGAATTTGCAAGATTCCATGCTAAATGCCAAAGTATTGGGTTCATACAGCTGTGAGGAATTATTCACTCTTGTTTGCAATGACGTCTACAGCCAAAGAAAGATGCGACATAGTCTGAAAGAGTTTTCAGAAAATGTACTATGTCTAAATAGAGTGGTTTATTAGATGGTATCCCAAAGATTTAAACTAAGTTCATTTTCTAAAAATGTGGGATCCTACTAGCTCAAAGGCTTACCTATTAAATTCTTTTGTTTGATGAAGCATTCACTAACCTCTTTTTATGAATTATTGAGTACTTTTATTTGTAAATTGTTAAGTATTTTCAATTATTGTAATGAACTCTTTTCTTTAGCTTATTCTTATGTTGTGTAATTCGTTGTTAATTTGTTTAATGATGATTAATAAATTGATCAGGAATGGACATAAGATGCCTTGATATTTTGATAAAAAAGACCAATATTCTATTGAGAAATTGGTATCTCCAAATGCTAGTTATAGACACTTCATTTTGTCAGGGCTAGTTTTTGGCATCCTAGGAGTTAGGTAAAAGATGATAGAATCAGAAAATAGAAATAAAAACTAGGGGATGACTGTCTAGTGCCATATTGTTAGACACTATTAGGTGATACAACACCAAGTGAAAAATTTTTTGGGAAGGTTTGAAATGCCTATAGACCGTATTAATGAAAAATATAAAAATGAGGCATCAAAGGCCACTATTCATGGTGTCACCAGGGTTATTCAAATGAATGCACGGATCAATTTCCTATTATTTGTGACCGAGTTAAAGTAACTTAGGAAGCCATGGGTACGTGTAAGTTATATTAGTGCACGAGTATTGATACAAGGTTTTACATCATCAAAAATTTGTATTTTCACATATAGTATCGATACAAGAGGGTTAAGTATCAATAATCGAGATGTGGTATTGATACCTAGCATGTTTGTATTGATACAAACCTTGGTAATAGCCAAAGTTGTGATTTTTGGCAAAATATATCGATACACAAGCATGAATATCGATACAAATCCATGAAGTATCAATACAAGTCTCTAAGTCTCGAGATGGGAAACATTTTTTGCTCTTAGTATCGATACACAGCTCATTGTATCGATACTCAGGAGTAAAAAGCACCTTGTGTATTGAGACAACATGTTTTGTATCGATACACCAAGGTATGTTTGCCTAGTTCAAGCCGCTTTTTACCTTCAAAAAACATATTTAAACATGTTTTTGCGCCAAGGAACTATCATAAATCATTGCAAACCTCAACTATAGGCTCATTAATAGATTCAAACAAAATTTTGGAGCCCAAACAATCAATGACAAAGGTCACTTTCATAAGATATATAGGTGTAAGAGGATATGGTAGGCATATCTCTAGTTGTAGGCTGTCATAGCTTTTTTACCTTCTTGCTCAGCGTGGCAGAACCAATAAAAAGAGAGTCAGTTGAGCATGGTAGCTGGATATGTCCTTTGGTGAAAAAAGGAAAAATCAAAAATGCCATTGCATTATCTTCTAAAAGCAATGGCTGAGCATTAAATAAAAAACTCTCCCAGGTATCTCAAAAAAAAATCTCAGCTATAAAAAAAAAAGCTCTCCAGCAATCTTAGAAAACTCATCCTCTATCCCCATAAACCTCCAACAACTTTAGCCCTAAAAACTAACTAAAAACACTATTCCATTGCTTATCACTTTTAACCAACCTCTATTCCCCGTAGCTTTCTAAAACCACCATCAGAAAACCTTCAAAAACTCAATCTTTCATATACTTTCATCCTTAAAACACCCTACCAGCAACCATATTACTAGAAAGCTTCTTCCTTTCACTTTTTTATTGCTAAATAATAGCCAAAAGAGGGAAGAAACTAAGCTTAAAGTCACTGCTTTTAAAATGAGGAAGGTTTAAGCTTTTGCTGGTATATTTTTTACTTGTTCCATATATTTTGTATTTTGATCATCTATTTCATTTTAGTAAGCCCTACATGCTGCCATGACCCTCTTAAAGTTCTCATGCATCATTATTGCCTTGGTTGTGGTAGTCTTAGGATTTTGATGACCCACTTGGCACTTTGAAGTTATGGGATATATAAACTCACCATACTTCATTTTCATCATTACACAGCCCCTGTTCATGCATCTTTTGCCATGTTCTTTCCATATTCACATATCCATTTCATATTTAAATGGTCATCTTCACATGTCTTAGGTATTTTCACACATTTTCTTGTGTTTTAAGGAGTCTCATAAAATTAAAATGCTGTCTTGACAACTTCAGCATCCATTTCCTTATTCAAACATGTCCATATCATCTTCATGCACCCTATTTGTCATCTTTTTGCATTTGTGTCACCTAGGTATGTTTGCATTTTGTTCATGATATCTCCAAAAAAATGTTTGCTTGTTTCTTAAAACTTGATTTTTAGAAACATCCCCAAGTTAGGTTTATGCTATCTCCAGTAGATGAAGAGTAGTAAGGACTTAATGCTGTCATCAAATTGGTCTCCCAATCATAGGGGTAAATCAACATTTCAGCTCTATATTCATGGTGAAATAAGTTCATTTTTCAAAAAAAGAAATCTTTGTAGTATTAAACCTTGATCTTGATTCTCATGTTCCTTTTAGTAACATGGTCAATAGGTCGTTCCATCATCCCAAACTACTTTGTGATTGTGGAATGAACTTGTGAAGCCTATGTTACTTTCTGTCATGGATGTTTGAACGTCCTAGACCCGAGTCTGGCGGTGCTTAATTTGAATTTGGAAGATTATTTTTGAACCATAAAATATTTCTTTTAATTTTTCTAATATTTTTCCCTTAAAACACATCGAAGTACCTTTCTAACGGTGTCTCATTTATCCTCGAATCATCCCGGATAAGGGAGTTATGATTTTTTGAACCTTTATTGGACGAAACCCTTGGAACCAACGTGCAACATTCTGTTTGGGCCATTTTGGCCTATCAAATAACTTTGAAGAAATTTTTAAGTATTTTTCTAAAAGTTTACAAAATTCCCTTTTTGGAAAGGTGTTTTTGACAATTTAACAACCTCAGATAAGCTCGAATGATTTTTTCAAAGTTCGGCATGTCTTTTCCCCTGCATGCGCTGCCAGTGTCAATATAGAATTAACTTCAAAAATTAATTATGCTTAGAAAGTGATCATCTAGAATTTTTGGAATATGTTTACATTAAACCTTATCGAGTTATCTTTCTAATGATAACTTTTTTCACCACCTAAAGCCTTTAAATGAGCTTAAAATAAATTCAGGAAGGGAGGTGACACGATGTTGTCTCCTATTTTTATCATAGTTTTTGAATATCTTTTTATCGAGATGTTTGAATGTCTTAAAATGCATTCGGTTGGTTCCCCCACAACATCAACCCCTTTTGACTTGGATCAAGATTAAAATACAAAAACAGGATTTCATATTAAAATTTTTGCTAATGGAGATACTCCAACTCCATTACTCAAAGGGAATACTCTAACCTCATTTTTAATTAAAAAAATTAAATTTTCTCCTTGTTCCTAAATGTTTTCCTAACTTTGGGGATCCTCTAACCCACTACTCTGAGGGGATACTCCAACCTCGTTTTCTTAAAAAAAGAGATACAATTTTTTTCTTTGTTCCTAAATATTTTCCTAACTCTATCTTTGGTGATATTCCAACCCCACCTCTCTGAGGGGATACTCCAACCCCGCTTTACCTCAAAAACACCTAAAATTTTCTTTTTTTTTTTTCAGATGCCTTAGTCTACTTTGATAAAAACCATCTTTGTTCTTCAAGTTACCATCGAATCCAGATCGATCTCTAAAATTGACATCTTGGTTATTCTTCAATAATCGAAAGTAATTACGAGATACATTCGATCACCCCTCTTTTTTACATTCTTTTGTTGGTGATTGCTTATTTATGACATTAATATATTTTGCTTTTTTTGCCTCACTAACTCGTTTTCTTTTGTAGTAATTATCGTGCATTTATATTTAAAATTTGTTTTTCTAATAAAATTTACAAGGTGATGTTTCGTGTTGGTATCTCTCTAGTGCCTAATGCAGAATATCAAAATTTTCAAAACTCAATTTGAACTTTATATTCATAAAACTCCCTATGTTCCTCACATCTACGAGGCACATAGATGAGCTAATTTTTTTAAAAAAGAAAAAAGAAAAAATGGATCTATGTTTACAAAAGTTCATGCATTAAAGGAAATTATATCTAAATAAAGGCTAAATGGAACCGATTTAACCGAGACCAAAGTGAAATATAGTTAGTAGTGTCACAATATACCTCGGGGTGGATCCTAGTGGATCTACGAGTGTACATGACTTAAAATATTTTCTAGACTTGGAAATGTCTTCTTTACTGAGACTTTTCTTTCGCGATGTAATGAGAACGAGAATGTACGGACTCTCAACTTATGGTATAGTGAAGGGGACCATAAGACAAATCGCTCATCTTATTAGTCTCAGATGACCATCACGAAAGGGCCAATGCTTGGATTCGCCACCGATCATTTCGGGCTAGGCATGACCAGATGCCTATTGAAACCTATGTTTTGAGTCATGAAACTTAAAACATCGATCTTGTAGTCTACATAATGCAAAGATTCACTGTTTGGGTTTGGGAGTTGGTTATGCACAATGAGGTACGAACCTCTTCGTGACGCCCAAACTCGGTACCTTACTAGCTATGTCTTATCTCGGTTTGATTCTTTCAATCTTAACTTGTCATTATTTTGATATAACCCTCTTTTGATGCATGAATCTTATAGAAATACAAATCCAACTTTTGATGAAAAAGATTTAATCTCATATATGCCCCAGAGAGATAGGGAATATAGGGATTTTTTATGAAAATTCTGGATTTTGCTTTGAAAAATAGAGTGTTCCCCTTTGGGCACTGGAGAGATACCCATGCAGAACATTACCTTTAATTTTATTTGAAACATTTTGAGAGCATGAGTGCAAATAATCATCACAAAGAAATCATGTTAGTAAAGCAATAAATGAAGCAACATAACATGGATTATTCAATGCAATGATAAAGAAAATGGGTGGACTATTAGAATTTATCTCGCTATTGGCATCGATTATCTAGAAATAATTGAATTGATAATTTTTTAGATGCATCTGGGTTTCTTGATTAAACAAGATTTGTTTGAAATATTCATAAAAGTCTGAGAAGAAGAAATTTAACTATAGTTGAAAGATAGGGTTGGAGTATCCCTTCGAAAAGATGGGGTTGGAGTATCCCCATGGATGATAAATAATTTTGAGAAAGGAGGATTTTTTTGATCTTGACAATTTTGAAAAGCGAGGTTGGAGTATCCCTTCGAAAGGTCAGGGTTGGAGTATCCCCAAAAGTGATACATTTGACACTCTTTAGAGAAGTTGAGTTAGAAAACTTAAGTTAGCAAAACCTTGTGATTTAGGGGATGTATGAGCCTTTTAACAACTTTTGGCAAAAGAAATTATTGTGAATGAGGATGGTAAAGATGTAAAATGTGTTTGTGCCTTGATATGAGCCTATGGGAGGTCAAAGCATATTCTCGAGTCCAATTGGGTTGACATAGAGACCTTCGAATGTCTCGAGATGAAATTCAGGAAAACAACTCACTTTTGACCAAAACATAAAATAGGGGATAGCATCGCGCTATCTTGCTTCTTAAATTTATTCTAAATTGGTTCAAAGGATTCAGAAGGTGGACAAGACACCGTTAGAAAGGTAACTCGATGAGTTGGGTTAATAGTACTGCTGGTAGAGCATATGAGGGACGAGGTGTGTCAAAATTTAAAAAATCACCCCAGACTTATTTGGTATCAAAAAATTGCAAACAATACCTTTCTGAAAAGGAAATTTTATGAACCTTTTAGGAAAAATATTGAAATTTTGGAAAAATTGTTTAGTGGGCCTGAACGGCCCAACTAGAATACATGTTTGGATTCTAGAGGTTTCGGACAGTTTAGACTTAAAAAATCATAACTCTCTCATCTGAAATGATCCGGGGGAGAATAAGACATTGTTTTAAAGATAATTCGACATGCTTTGATAATAAAATATCAAAAAATTCATGACAAATCATTTAGGATTTTAAAGTGATTTTTCAATTAACAACAATTGTGCTGCCAGCAGGGGACAAAGCAAAGTAGGGGATATCTCTTTTTTTTATGTCTATGGGTCCAAACATGAGTCATTGACAGTCGAATGTCTATGACTGAAAGGAAAGAATGGCATAAGCATCACAAGCTCTTTTGCATAGCCCCGGAGTAGTTTGGGGCGATGAAATAGCCCGTTGATCATACCACTCAAGGTTTTGACTCATAGAAAA
The DNA here is from genome assembly GCA_038381835.1 of Adansonia madagascariensis. Classification (NCBI taxonomy): domain Eukaryota; kingdom Viridiplantae; phylum Streptophyta; class Magnoliopsida; order Malvales; family Malvaceae; genus Adansonia; species Adansonia madagascariensis. Next base: position 11,524 of record JBBYHL010010530.1, read on the forward strand.
AGGCACAAACATTTAGGGACTAATTGTAGGACCATTTTCGTTTCAAAATCAAAAGATTTGAGCTTGTCTAACCAAGATTCCAGATCTGGAAAACTTAATTTTCCCCAAGATAGTTTGCTAACTTTAAGAAAAATGCTAAGTCCATGTTAATCTTTATTGGTTGAGGTTAACATGCTTGGCTTGGGGGTTCTGAAAATCAGTTTTTATTAGCCATCAAACATGCATTTTGGCAATAAACATACAAGGGGATGGCACATAACATGAATGGAGATGCTAATTTTACTAATGGCCTAGACAAAAAAAGTGTTATGCATTTTGACAAAAAAATGTTATGGATGCTAAAAATGATAATGATTCATGCAAGTTAATGTGTAAATGTGCTTGAAATGTGTTAGGCTAA
>JBBYHL010010573.1:0-11918 GCA_038381835.1 Adansonia madagascariensis
TTATCAAATTTCATTTTTGGCAATCCAATAACAAGGTCTTTTCTAGATAGTTTGGAAATTACATTCATACTAGCATGGTCTAATCTTTTATGCCACAACTAAGGCAAGACATCATTATTAGCAATGAAACAAACATTTTGAGATCTAGATGCACAACATAAACATTTCGTTCTCTATGTCCTACAAAAACAATTTTATATGTCTTAACATTAATGACTTGACAATTCATTAATTCAAAAATAACTTTCATGCCTTTATCACACAATTAACTAATACTAAGAAGATTATGTTTAAAACTTTTGACAAATAGAACATTTTAAATGTTGGATGAAGAGTTGTTACCTATGGTTCCAATACCTTTAATTTGTCTTTTTGAGTTTTCACCAAAGGTAACACTTCCTCGATCCTTAGGCCTTAGCTTCATGAATTAATTTTTGTCACTATCAAGGTACCAAGAATTCTCCTTTGTTGAATTTACCTTGAAGAAATGTTATTCCTCTTACAACCACAAAGTCATGTTTTCCTTTTGGGTACCCAAATTTTCTTGGGTCCTTGAGTATTAGTGTTCAAAATTTTTATGCCTTTTGGAATCTATTTTAATTTGATAGCTTCATCTTGAGATGTGCTAACACCCTTAGGGACCTATACTCTTCTTATATGCTTGCCTCTATAAGTGATAGCTTTTAAGGAACATGTGTGGAATGTGTGACTAAGTTTATGGCACTGAGTACATATGCTAGATGCATCAAATGATTTATTTTATGTTATAAAAAAAATTCTTGAAGTGAGTTTCTTTTTCAATTCTATTTTAGCCTAAATCATCTTTATCAAAGAATGTTCTTTGTATTTCTAGCATGTTATTCAATTTTTGTTATGCCATATAAAACCTTGTAAATAAGTTATGCAAGTTTGTGTTTTTCTTGGTTAAATCATTGATATTGACTTGTAACTCATCTACTTTTTTCTTAAGATCATCACTTGCAATGCTTAGTGTTTCATTTTATTCCTTAAGTTTAGAATTCATTTTCTTGTATTTTAAATTTATAACTTCCAATTCTAATGCTAATTCATTAAATGCATCTTGTAATTCATCAAATGAGTAAGTATTAGTATTAAAAGATACCTTGGGCTCATCATGAGCCATGAGACATAGGTTGGCCACCTCTTCATCATCATTATCGGATGTGTCACTATCACACCATCTGGCCACCATAGCTTTCTTCTTTTCCTTCTTCGGGTTTGGTTTCTTCCACATTGGACATTCAAATTTTATGTGTCTTGGTTTCTTGCACTTATAATAAATGATTTGTTTTTTCTCTTTCTTACTTGAGTCTCCCTTCATATTTCTTTTCTAGGAGGTCTTCTTGCTTTGTTCATTCTCATGAATTTGTTGAATCTTTTTGCGAACATGGCCATTTCTTCATCTTCCTTAACCTTTTAATCATCATCATCATCAGTAGGAGTAGTTATTTTAAAGGCAACACTTGCCTTCTTTGGTGGCTCTTGTCCATGCTTGATCTTCATCTCATAGGTTAGAAGAGAACATATGAGTTCATCCAAGGAGAGTGTGTTGGGATCTTTGGATTCTTCAATTGCTATCACTTTTGCTTCCCAAGACTTGAGAAGATTATTGAGTAGCTTCTTCACCATCTTCTTATTTGGATAGGTCTTTTCAAGTGCTTTCAACCTATTAATAACGTACATGAACCTATCCGATATTTCCTTGATGGTTTCATCCGTATTCATCCGCTTTCATCTTAAACTATTCATAGTCAAGTGTAAGCATGCTTATTTTGGATTCTTTAACTTGATTTGTTCTTTCGTGTGTGGTTGCTAACGTGCCCTACACTTGCTTGGCATTATCACATAGTGAGACTTTATTGTACTCGTTTGGACCAAGAGCACAAAATAGTGTGTGCATGGCCTTAGCATGTAATTGTGCCATTTTGGTGTCTTGTTCATCCTATTCTTCTTCTTTTCTTGGCACAATACAATCTCCAACTTTTTTCTTAAGAATGAGTGGTCCATTAACGATGATCTTCCATACTTCATAGTCGTTTGCATGGATAAAGAGCTTCATCCTTGTCTTCTAATATAAGTAGTTGTCACCATTGAAGAGAGGAGGTCTCATTATGGAATGTCCTTCAAGTCCTATAGCATTTGCATTTGTTTCAAATGCCATGAGACAAACTTTAACTTGGCTTTTTAACTCTTATAGACTTCTTAAGGCTTTAATCACCATGTTTGCATTCTCCATTTTTGAGCTATCAAGGATCTTTTCTCAAGGTTGTGAGACCTATAATAGAGACCAAAGCTCTTGATACCAATTGTTAGCTCAAATAAAAGATTGAACCAAGAGTAGGGTAAATTGGTTCTTACAAAAACTTGATAAATTTAAAGTAAATTGAAAATAAAAATAAGTCAAGGGTAAGAAAAACAAACAATTAATGTATAAAGGTTTAGTCCTTGAACTTGGCACGTACATCCTCTCTTCTTGGTATTTTCTTACCAAGGTGATACCCACAATTCACTAAACAAATTATTACCTTTAAGGCTAAGGTATAACCTTACACCACTATCTTTTAAGGCTTAAATAGAACTTTTCAATCCCTTTAAGAATTCTACCCCAAATTCTCAAATATTTTCACTCACTTTCACGTAACCCCTTTTGTGATATGAATGAAGTATTTTGCAAACAGATTGAACCTCTAGTAGGTAAATGTTTGCTGGAATTTAAGTACAAGATGAATGAGATACAAATAGGCTTGAAGAGTATAAATTTGATACAAGTAAAAAAAATAAAAAATTTAAAGATTTTTTAGCTTTTGTCGTTCAATGATTCAATGATTTTTTTATCTCTTCTTCTTCAACTGTTGGGAACCTCTATGTATAGCTTGAAATTGATTCAAAGATGTTAGGCAATTAATGTAGTGGTTGGAGAGCCATTGTAGCCTTCATAAATGCTTGTTTTCGTTTAGACTCGCGCTAGAATATCGATACAATACCAATAGTATCGATACATGAATCAAAAAAGTGATTGTTACAGCTTATTATATCGATACAGGGAACTAAGTATCAATAGCAAGTAAGCTGTATCGATACAGACACACTAGTATTGATACATTTGAGGGTTTTAGCCAAACCTTGGCTACTGCCAAGCCTTGTATCAATAGACATGGGGTGAGTATCAATACCAAATAGGCTTGTCGATACAGACACACTTATATCGATGCATTTGAGGGTTTTAGCCAAACCTTCGCTACTGTCAAGCCTTGTATCAATACACATGGGTGAGTATCGATACCACGCAGGCTGTATCGATACAGACACACTTGTATCGATACATTTAAGTGTTTTAAGCATAGTATCGATACATTTGTTCTTTGCATTGATACAAACCTTCAAAAACATTTGTAAATGATTTTTCTTGACTTAAACATATCTCAAAAATATACATTTTGGAGCATATATATTTTTGATAAATTACAAACTTAGTACTTTTCAAAATGTTTTTCAATTTGAACACAAATACCAAGTTGAGTATTAATTTAGCTTAAGTTGTTTGTTATATCAAAACCAAAATCAAAGTTAACAATAATGAACATATGCTCCTTCACCACAGCTGAGATCTTCTTCCATGTTGCCCATAATGCATTGTAATGTTACCTAATCAATGCAGCAATAGTGGTCTTCATAGTCGACTAGACGAGAGTCTTATAATAAAATGTGATGGTTGTCATGATACAATTATCAGAAATAATAAATCTATCAAGAAAATATATAATAAACTTATTTATTTCTCAATATCATAAGTCAAAACCTGTCAGCAAGATTAGTTGGTGACGGCAATGTTTTTGTCTGATTTTTATCCTGTCTTCTTGATCCAATAGATGGACTGCCTATCTTAGGCTGATAAGCAGTAAGAGAATCAATCGTCTCAACTGTCACTATAGGTAGCGAGGAATTAGTAGGGTCCGATCGACCCTCATCCATTTGCAACTCTAGAGGATCATATGAGAAATACTACTCTATGTTGTCACCCACTAATAGAGGCATGACCAGCAAAGGTGATAGATCTTGCTCAACAATGATGGACATCCTTGCATTTTTAGATCCACAACGGAAGGCAACAGCTCTAAAAGCGTTGAATATACCCTTCGTTAGCTAAGACGACCACCTCAACCTTTACCTCTACTAGTGGCTCGCATCGTACCTATAATAGCAATAAGCACAAAATTAATTAGTACATACGACTTATATAAGGAATAAAAATGTAATCCAAAATACGAATGTAAACAATTATTTAATTAAAAGATAAATTAATTAATTATATATGTGTTTTATGTTAAAAGACATCACATTACTTCCGCTATTTGCAGAGATGTCTTTAAAGGCAGGTGCCAAGTACATGTGAAGTCCGGGTATAAAAGCATAATATAACTCGCGGGAAAAGAACTGCTTTTTCCACACCTAAATACCAATCCTCCACTTCTCCTTCCTTTAAGAAAAAGGCTGGGCGAAAATAAATTAAAGGTTTGATTATTTAATTAAAGAAACATTTTTCAATTTTATGCAGTAACATTAAGTTAAAAGGTAAAGTATCTAATTCATAATATTTAATTAAAATAAAATAAAATATATAATTTTGAGCATATTTTACACAATTAACTTACTTATTATAAATTATTATAATAAGAAAAACCAGATAAATTAACTTACACAATAAATCGGATAATAAGTAAAACTGCATATTTACACAATTAACTTACACAATTAAAACCGGATAAATTATTATCATTTAAAAAAATATAATTTACTTATGTTTTTTATAGCATGATAAGTCATAAAACGATAAGCTAACCACCAACAAGAAAAAGAAAAAGTTGTCATAGCTTAAAATTAAATAATATATTTGATGTGGCGTTTGCCACAAATTGATTGCTTAATTTGTTCACATCATCTGAAGATAATATATTTTATTAATGTTATGTCATCACTTAATGGAACACTTTGCATTTCATTAAAGTTAATTAAACTGCCATATCAACTTTTTTAAACAGATTTCGTTACCTAAGTTGTTAATTTTACTCTTCTGCTTTAATTTTGATAGTATAAGGACTAAATTACTTATATTTTTAGTAGAGAGACCAAATCATATTAGATTGTACAATATAGAGAGGTCCCAAATACTTTAACCGGTTAAAATATAAAGCATAACTATTTATAAGAACATGTCTCTATACAAAGAAAAATTATATTTTAAGCGTATAACCATTAATCATTCTCCCAACTACCCTAAATCCATCAAAAAGATCCTAAAAATTATATCTAACAAAATAAGCCTCAACAAAATAGATATACAAGTATCAACAAAAATTAAATCAATTTAAAGATAATTATAAATGTAAAATACTAGATATATAGCATGATATGAAACTATTTCATTGAAAACCCAAAAGCTACAAGAAAACCACTATGTAAACTTGCAAAAACACAAAAAAAATCAATCAGAAACAATACAAAATAAAATCCCTAACAAAAAATACCTTTAAATTGCAAAAACACTAAGAAAATGAGAGAAAAACCAAAAATCATGTCGGACAATCGTGCAGAAATGAGGCAGGGGCCCGCAATTGATTTTTATAAGGGACATATTTTCAACAGAATTTTGGTTTTTCTTTTACAGAAGTTTTGTTAGAAAAGGTTTGGGCGCGACATTTCGCTCACAATGAAAATTCCATAAAAAAATAAATATTTCTAATAGAAATTTGGACGAAAATACTTATTTCCGACGGAATATTTCGTCAAAAATGTTTTGGGCTGAAAATTTCCCTCCAAACCAACTTTGTCGTAAAAAGGTTTTTTTGTCTAAAAATTTCATTGGAAATAAGTATTATTTTCAACGAACAATTTGATCAGAAAAACTTTTTTTCCGATTGAATTTAAAAATAAATATTTTATTATTTTCTAAATATAGAATTAATTTTTTACGAATAATTCCATTAGAAATATAAAAATTGATTAGAAATGTTTTTGGCATGTGCTTGGCACGTAGAATGGTGACGCGCCAAAAATATTTTCGACCAAAATTTGATATTTATGATGCAAATTTTGTCGAAAAGCTCAAAAATTTTTTTGAAGAAAATTTTGTCAGAAAACTAGAATTTCATCAAAAGTAATTCAGTTTTTTCAATGAAAATTTTTGTAAAAATTTTTCGTTAAAAATAACCTTTTCTTTAGTAATGAATAAATTAATTAGGTATGATTAAAATGAATGTAATTATTTATATTCTTGAACTTCGAAAATTAATGAATTTGAACATTTATGAATTATGAAAATTCATGAATGTTATTCTTAATATTCATGAGTTTGAACATTAATGTATTATGTAGATTAATGAATTTTGGGTAAATAATGTTTGGGTGGCCTTGTTCCAACAAATAAGTTCTTTGAGAGGATGGAAAAATAATACAAAATTCTTAAACTCACTTCATTAATTATTTTAATTTTCTAAGACTTCATTGTTTTTTTATTCTTTCTATTCTAAACCTCAAAAATCTATCTCTGTAGTATGACACGAATTCCATAAGTTCATCAATCTTGAAAGTAGTGTAACCTTTTAAGGTGATATTGTTGAAATCATGAGAGGCAATTGCATTATATATATATATATATATATATATATATATATATATGCACCAAGTGACCCAAAATTTCACTTTAAGGATAAATGATTCTATACATGGCAACAATGTGAAGTTATTTATTCTTTAAATTTGTCTTCAACAATAATTTTTCAATAAAGTTTTAAAAATGTACAAAAAATTTCCCATCTAATTGTCTTGCAAACTGGTTGGATATGTGGAATATCTAACAAAAATATTGTGGCATCTCTTCCATCATATATATTATGTTAAATAAGTTAATTTGGTAATTCTTGAAAGAGATAAATAGATAATTCAACCCACTCACTTCATTTAGTATTGCATTTAACATTGAGAATACAAACTTAACTGCCTCGTGGTCATTACACTATGACCTCTTATTGCATAAAAAAAAAAAATCAATATAAATTCATGCATTTGCATATGCAGTATCAAATTATTATGATAACTCAAGTAAATGCTATCTCAATATTAAGATTCTTTATCCATAAACATCAGGATTTGACAGGAGGTAAACTTCAATAGCCTTAAACATTCCCAAGATCTTTTATTTGCCAGCCTTGATGCCCTCTTCCTCAATCTCAAATTCGCCAATGGTGTAATATTTACTATTATTTTTCCATATGGATCCACCACTTGGAGATAGCTCCAACTTGATCTCGTAAGTGATCTTTTCAAGTTTGTTCATCAAAGCAACGCCATCAATCACACTGTAGCTGTAACTAAGTTTTCTTTGTCTAGTGCTTCTACCTTCTGCTTCATGTAATTGAATTGGCTTCCTAATAGTGGGAAATAATAAACAGTTAATCCTTGTAACTTAAAATATATATAATGATTCCATTCCAAGCATATTAATTTTGGTAGAAAATTAAAACTAACCTTCTCCAAAAATAATCTTTTTGATGCTGCCAGGCTCATCATTGCCCCGAATGTACTCAACACTCTTAAAAGCCTGGGGAATAATCCTTGGGATGAGGTTGTCGCCATCGATGATGCAAGCCTTAAACAACTTGGCTGGTGGGATTACAGTAACAACCTCAGATTCATAAGTGAAAACATGCATTATTATTAGAAATTTTGGAAATGATCAAAGGAAGATTGAAAATAAAGGGAATATATATTGTTTGACTGACATTGATATACTTAGAGAATGATCAGAGACTTCTTATGTGTGTAGATGTGAATCTAAAAGTACAGTATTTATAGAGTCTGGCTTGTCTAATTTTTGGCGAATATTTCTTCATATTTAGTTCGGATATGGTTTCAATATCGATATATGTTTTAACTAAAACTTCAATTGATTCTGGCTTGTGTTCTGATCTCACAGTCTCTTCAGTATAAATCAAACAAGCTTACCGCAAAAGGACAAATTTGTGAATTTTGGTTGAAAGAAGACTAAAAGGAAAGAGCTCCAGTATTTTAAGTAAGAAACACCTTGAATTCAAATGCTAGGGCTTATAGATACTAATTGCTACCTTGTTTAGGTATTTGTAATCAACAGAGCTTTCGATTCGAATTAAATTAAATTTAAAATTTTTTTAATAATTTAAATTAACTTAACCACTTAAAATTATTATTTATTTAGTTACGAGGATATATAAATATTAATAAAAATAATTTCATAACATTACATGAACAGTAAAACATGCTTTGTGCTGATCTAAGTCTAAACAAGAAATTTTTTTTTTTATTTTTTTTGTTGAAGTCTGATCCCATTCAGTTTATCCATGTTAACCTCTGTTTGAGAGTCCATTATAGCCTGCTTACATGATTAAAAGAATGATGATGCATTTAACTCGTTTGGAAATCACGAGAATCAGAATATTATACAAAATAAGTTGCCCAGCACATATTTATGTGTGGCATGTCCAACTTAAAGATGTTCTTTTGTAGATAAATAATGGCAAATTTAGAGACATTTTCAATGTACTATCAAATATCATTAGTTTAGTAGAAGTTGGCAAAAAATTAAAATTAAAAAAAAATTGTATCTAATTGATGTTCATAATAAATATATATACATATATATATATATATATCTATTCAAGGATTCAATAAGATCAAACTTAAAATAGATTTTTTTTTAATTCAAACTTAACACGTTTCAATGCAAATTATTCTTTAATAAATAAATTTTATTCAAATATAATTATGAAATCAATAGTTATTAATACAAAATTATTTTATATATTTTTTAAATAATAGTTTAGGTTTTTCAATTGTACAGCCAATTTTTTTAATCAAGTCTCATCTAATTCACGATCTAATCACACATAGATTTATGTCATAGGTAACCACAAGATCAAACAAATGGTATACCCAACAGAGAGGCCAGTTGAGAGTACGCTACGACTAGACTTGTTAATTCTTATACTAATATCATATTTTGTATAATTTATCATGCAATAATCATTTCTAAAATATTTTAAAAATCTTGAAATATTCATAATAATCTAGAGTTTGAGATATTTATATATTAATATTATGTTTGTGGTTTTTTATATTACATTTTAATTATTTTTTGTATTGTATTTATGTCATATTATTGTGTCAATCTAATTGCCAGGTCTAGCTACAAAAATTGACCTTTTCTTTCCTAGTAAGGGAATATGAAAAAGAAAACATAGATCTTTCCTTTTCTTTATACCAAGTTACAATCTCCTTTGTAAAAGAAAAAAAAATTTCTTCCTCACGTTTTGATTGAAAAACAACTTTGGATGCTTGAAATGGTGAGAACAGCATTAATCTGGTTCCATCCAAAACTATTTCCTAAACAACCTTGAAACAAGATGGCATTGAATTAATTCCATAATGGACATCAAAGCCATTTACACCAATAAAATAGATCAAATAGCATTCATCTTACTATTTTATTTTTCTTTTCATATTCACAAAATTTTTGAGTCATGGCTTCCTAATAAATATAATTTTAAACTTTTACTACATCTCAATACTTTTAATAGAACCATGAGATGATATATTATATGTACAACCATGAACAAAATCATGTACACCACCATAAACAAGCACAATATAGTTAAGATTCCAAACTTATGACTGTTGTGCTTTCAACTACAATAGAAACTTTTTGAATGAGAATCATGGGAAACCAAAACGTTTTTAATCTTTTGATTTGATAGAATGAATCACAACATTTAGATTTAACTGTCACTTTGTACTAATCTGTATATCTTTTTTTGGGTTTTTTTTTAAATATAAAAAACTATAGAAAAAAATTTATTAACTAAAACTCATTTATCAATTATAAATCGTGAGAAAATATTTATTAAAAAGAAATGAACTTCAACATTTAAAAATGATAATACACTATATTAAAGTCATCTTAGAAGTGGTTTATTATTAATAATCAGATTTAACTTAAATATCAGTGTGATATTTATAAATATGACAAAGAAAAATAATTAAAACCAATACTTCATAAAACAAAAATATGTCTCAAAATCTATATAATACAAATTATAACATATCAAAATTTATATAAATATAAATGACATGATAAAATACATAAACGTGATGCAAATATATAAATTGCCAAGTTTACCCACGCCTTCAAACAAGAAAGTTTCAATTTTAATAGCCTTTGATTTATTTATTTCCTTTTAGTTTTTTTATTTATCGAAAAAGCATAATAATATTAGTTATTCAAATTTTATTTTGAATATTAAAAATAAAATATTTTTGTCTATTTTTCATTTTTTCTATTTTAACCAATTTCTTTATCATTAAACTTTTTTAAAATAGTGGTAGTTATTTTATTTTTAAATAAAAATAATATAGTATAATTATATTAATATTAATATTAATGTTAATGAATATAATTGAATTAAAAATAAATTAAAAACTATATAAAAATTAGATGAGGAGAAGCTACCCAGATTAAGGGGCATGGTGTGGCACAAGCCTTAAAAAAAGCTAACAGAGGTACTAACAGATGATCTATCAAGTCAGATTGATAGTAAAACTCAAACCCTAATATTTGCCAAGGCACTAAAATGTAGATGATTTTGTATAGGTGCAATGTTGGTAAACACTAGGCAAATCCAATCACTTTAGGGGTAAACGTCTTATAGGGTAATGACTAATCGTCTATCATGTAGAAGGTGTTGTCCAGTTATATAATTAGATGTAATCCTAAACTTGTCTGTTGCTAAGCTGATAAATGAATTTGTACGAAAACGAAAAAGAATTATTCCATGCTAATATTCCATTCACAAAGACTGACTAATATTGTAGAATTATACCCCTAAATTGCATTTGAAATGCTATAAGGCCCAGTGATTTTAAGATCAGGCGCAGCCCTTAAGGACTTTGGCAAACATAGGCATAGCTTTTTGGCGATACAGTGCTTTGTTTTTGTAAACAATAGTCATGAATTGTTTGTGGAGCAAATCATGGTGCAAATGTTTTTGTTAAAAGTACCACATTCCATGAACTTGACAAAAAGGCCATGCTAGTCTAGGTAAAGGAGAGTTCATGTATTTTGAAAACAGCCTAGCATTTTAATAATTTGGAGTGGCATTTAAATTTGGTACAATAACTGAAAACAAACATCGCTACTTTTTAGCTTATAAACACGTCAGTTTTTTGCTACAATTGAAATTTGTAATTAGTCGTCAAATTGATGAATGACTCATATATATAGCTACACTAATTCTAATTGAAATTGATCATTACTTGTCCAAATAGTGTAATTCAATACACTCTTAGAGCTATTCTAATTGAAATTGGTTGTTAGTACTCTAATTGCATATATTGTTATACTAATACTATTTTAAATTGAAAATTAATAGTCTAATTGGTGAATTTGTATATATAGTTACACTAATTGTAGTTGAAATTGATGATTAGTAATCCAATTGATGAAGTTGTATATATAGTTACACTAATTCCAACTGAAATTGGTCATTACTTTGTCCAAGTAGTCCAATTTAATATATGCTTACAATAGTCCTAATTGAAATTGTTTGTTACTATATAGTTATAATAGTTCTACTTTAATTGATGATCAGCAGTCTAATTGACTAATTTGTATATATAATTACACTAATTCTAATTGAAATTGGTCATTAGTTGTTCAAGTCATCCAATTTAATATACATTTACACTAGTCGTAATTGAAATTGGTTGTTACTACTCCGATTGTATATATAGTTGTACTAATTATTAATTAGTTAATGTTAAAATTATCTTTAATTAGCTCGAAGGTCTGAATTACTATTTAAAATATTAAA
>JBBYHL010010603.1:0-11916 GCA_038381835.1 Adansonia madagascariensis
ATATTGTATTCATATTATGTTTAATATCGACAAGTATAAATTTTGAATCCGAGTGTTTGTTTTTCATATTAAATTTATTAATGAACTGAGGTTCAAATTTGCTTAAATTAGAAGGACTTGGGTGCAATTTAACCATGATTTTGATATTATAATAAAATCTGCCCAGTCTAACCGACAACCTGGAGATTGCAACTAAAGAGCTGGAGTGTAGCCTAGTTACAAACCAGAAAAATGCATAAGTGCAACTGTAACGACGTCGTTTCGACCACATTCCAAAAAGTAATTGTTTTTGTCTTATAACTCATCATCAAATCCCCATCTTGATCGTGCATTCACGCACCACTTAAATATCTCCAAATATACGAAACACGTAACGATTGGCTTAAATATTCCACTCTGCTTTCCTTAGCGCGTGAAAACCAACTGGGAACCTTCTTCATCAGCATTTCATTAAAAAAAATAGTGTCGTTATATTTATCTTGATTTAAATAGCGAGGGAATTCAATCGAATAAAAAGGAGTTCCAATACTATTTTTTCGACAGATCTTTCAGCTCAAAATTAAAAGCCCTAATTTCTTGAATTTTTTCCCCCTCGTACGAAAAAAATGGGATTATGGGAAGCTTTTCTCAATTGGCTTCGAAGGTAAGTTCTCTTCCTTCTTTGGTTACTGAGAAAACAAAAGTAATGAATTTAAGAAATATTGAAACTTTTGTTATTATTATTGTTATTATTTTTTTCTTTGCATTTTAAAGTTGTAATCGAACTGAGGCTAATGTTTTACGAGAAAAAAAAGAAGAAGAGATTCTTTATATTCGTTTTGCACTTAATTGGTTCCTCCTGCTTTTCCGGAAAGCTTTCATTTTTGTTGTAACTTTCTTGAAACTAGAAGGAAGAAAAGACATTTCCTTACCAACTTATTTTATTACTTATTTCACGTTTCGATTTTGAAATTTATTAATTTGATAGTTGAAAGTTGGATTAAGTATATAAATGTCTGGAATCAGTGCCTTGAGGCTGTGGAAATTATATTGTTTTTTTAATGTTTATTGGATTTTCTTCCCTTTTAATAGGGCTGTGCTTGGATTCCAAGAAAATACAGATGCAGACATATGTATATAAAAGAGCTAGCAATGCGATAATTGCTGGTTAAGAAATTTGTAAAATTAAAACAGCCAGTGTTGATGTTTGTGATCGAAGACCATATTTGAAGTGACTGTTTTGATGGTAATTGTTTGCTGGGCACTTAGATTGAGTCTAAACATGGTTGCCTAGATAGTTCATGGATTATTTATGAACTACTCTGTTGAAGTGGCCGATTTTGGTAATGTCTAAAAGTTAGCAGGAGAAGATGTGCAGGAGAAGATGTTTTTCTCATCTATGCTCAAGATGCTCAGGCTCGTTTTTATACTCGGAGTTCCGTTTATGTGGCTTTGTTGGTGTATTTAAGCAAATTATGTCAATTATTGTGTTGCAACTGGGAAAGTGATGGTTGAAGCCAGTAGAAACCATGACAGCTATGAGTAATAAGGTTGTCTTGCTGGAGCACTCGAGATAAGGATGTCTTGTTAGATTGAGTCTAAACATTTCTGCCTAGATAGTTCGTAGATTGTTTGTTAACTATGTTGAAGTGTCCGATTTCAGTAACTTCTAAAAGATAGCGAGGAGAAGATGTTTTTCTTTTCTATGCTCAAGTGCTTGGGGCGCGTTTTTATACTCAGTGTTATGCTTATGTAGCTTTGTGGAGGTATTTAAGCAAATTACGTAGATTATTGCGTGAAGTTGGGTTTCTTTAGTATTGCAGTTGGGAAAGTGATAGTTGCCGTCGCTGGTATCCATAATAGTTACAGGGAAGTGAGATTAATTAGGTTGTCTTGCTGGAGCACTCAAGATAAGGATGTCTTGTTGCAGTGGGATCATCTAAATGGTGACCATAGTGTTATGGTAGCAATGGGGTTAATGCGGGAAGTGCTGATTTGGCCAATGCTCAATTAGATTTAGATAAGTGACAGGGTTATTGTTGATTAGTCTTGATCATGGTCTAGTTTTCGAAGTTCTTCTATGTATTTAGAGGATCGTACCTCTATACTTGTTTCCAAATATGTATTGAATAGGGTGTTAGGAAAAATGAAGACTCGAAGTAACATTGGATTTAGTTGCTTTTCATTACTTTTTACGTATATCAGGGAATGTCTTGATGATGTTTGTGATTGACCTTTTTTTTCCGTACATATTAATACCTTCTATTTGGATTAAGTTTCTGCATAGTGATTCTTATTTTCTTTCTCCACCTTGTAGTCTGTTTTTCAAGCAAGAAATGGAGTTATCTTTAATAGGCCTCCAGAATGCTGGAAAAACATCCTTAGTTAATGTCATTGCGGTAAGTTTATTTGCACGAAAGTTACAATAATGTTTTGTTTGCTATCATCTTATCTCTTTTGACTTGATCCTGACATCTCGACTTCTTTTTTTACATCTTGTTTCAAGAGTGGTGGATATAGTGAAGATATGATACCTACGGTATGTCCTATGGCAAAGACCCAATAATGACAATTGTTCTCGAGAATGTCATTTGCATGCAACAAGTTTTTGTTTTGGTGGTTTTTTGTTCCTTGTAATTTTCATGACATCTCTTCTGTGTGCAGGTTGGGTTTAATATGAGGAAGGTAACTAAGGGAAATGTCACAATAAAGTTATGGGATCTTGGGGGTCAACCAAGGTTTCGGAGTATGTGGGAGAGATACTGCCGCGCTGTTTCAGCTATTGTGTATGCCGTTCGTACTTTTTAGCTATTGTATTTCTCTTTATAGGATGACATTGGACATGGTACATCGTTTAATGTTTCTTCGATATGTGTGTCATTACTTACAAAAAGTCATTTTCCTGTATCAAAATTATCATTGTTGTGAGAATACTGGTTCAAATGCAAAGGGTATTAGACTCTATTTTGCTAGAAACAAAAGCCATTTGTTTTGTTTTCCGAAGATATCGGTCTTCCATGGATAGTTTTCTGCTGGAAATTACAAGGAAGAAAGTTCCTTTTCTGTCGTATTACTGGTCTTGAACTACGTTTATTTTCTTGTACCTCTTTTGCTCTCTCCATGCTGCAGTGCTGTAGCCATCTGCATCTGTGGTCATTCAAGTTCCTTCAATGTATATGAAACAAATTTCCCTATATCCTCTTAGTGATATATATGTTCTATCTTCGGGTTAACTATGTTAAAGTAGAAGTACGAGTGAATTTTTAGGTAAAAAAGGGGAAAGTGGAAATTTGCTGTCATGTATGTGCTACAGTTGTAAATATATGAACGTATCTGAATATCTAATTGAAGGCAATAAGAAGTTGGGAAAGAATCTCTATAAATTTTGGTTCATTAGCAAGCTTATATCTAGTATGCCCTAAACACAGGGTTTGGGATATGATTTCGATCTTTACTTTCTGTAAATTTACAAATTGGCATCCCTACCACCCTCATCCCGCCAATTGTAAGACTTGGCATATTAATAATGTAAGTAGCATAAGTTGACATATGCTATCTGCCATATAGAAGATGCATGTATTATTACCTTCTTCGTGTAGGCAATTTTTCACCAGCATGCTGTCTTACATATTGATGATCAACTAGATCTTACTTCGATTTTCTGCATTCTACAGCTATGTCGTGGATGCTGCGGATTATGATAATTTATCTGTCTCGAGAAGAGAACTCCATGACCTGTTAAGTAAATCCTCACTCAATGGTATTCCCCTGCTGGTACTTGGAAACAAGATCGACAAAACAGAAGCCTTGTCTAAGGAGGATTTGACAGAGCAAATGTAAGTGAAGAGTTAAAAACTAAATCTTAATTAGCCTGACATAACCACAGGTTGTTGGTTGTCAAAATTATTGTCCATAACAACTGTTATTTTTTTCCCCTGTAAATCTACGTACGACGACATTTAAGTTATTGATTACTGCATATAGGGGTGTAAAAGATACATTTATGCTCACAAGCTACTCAGGTTCAGCTAAAAAAAAAACTCAAATTCAACTTGGTTATTGTCGAATTGAGCTTAAGCTCAAGCAGCTCGAGCTATCGAGCAAGCTTTGAGTTCAGCTCGGCTCGATTACACCCCTACTGCATACTTATGGTAATTTTTGATTGATTGTTTCTGGTGCTGCGGTGATGCAGGGGGCTCAAATCTATTACAGATAGAGAAGTTTGCTGCTTTATGATCTCGTGCAAGAACTCAACCAACATTGATACGGTGATTGATTGGCTTGTCAAGCATTCAAAGTCAAAGAACTGAAGTATCAAACTTCACTTTCTTGTCAGTCTGTTTTTTCTAACAGGGTTTTGTTTGTCTGACACCGTTGTCTTAATTTTCCAACCTGGCTTGAATTCATAAAATTATTATTATAATATTGTTTGGTGGGTGAGTCTGGGCGTAAATTTGTTTGATCGTTTTACACGTGCAGATATTGCGTTGTAAACATGGTAAATGTGTTTGGTTTTTGTATCAAATAAAGGGTTTTGCTGCATTTTTTTTAGTTCCTTGTTTTTTTAAATAAGCTTTTATCCAAATAAGCTATTATTCTTTAATTTGTATCGTAATAGGGACTTATGTTAAATGAACTATTGATTTATATTAAGATTTTTTTAGGTATAATTTAAATATTAAGGGTTTTATTTAGATGTAAATTAAAAATTAAAATGTTATTTAGGTGTAAATTGTAAATTGAATATTTGGGGTTTATTTAGGTGTAATAAAAGTTTGGACTATTATCATGTATATTGATATTGGAGTTTTTTTAACTCTATAAGTAAAGTTAAAATATTGTTATGTTCTTACTATATATAGTAATAAATAAATAAATAAATAAATAATATGATAGCTTTTTAATTTTAATTGGGAAGTAAAAAACTTTTATCGTAAAAGTATAATACTTTCTTTAGATAAAGTGTTGCGGTTTTTTATTATTTAAAAGATAATATTTTATTAAGCAAGCTATAATCCAAAAAAGAATGTTCAAAGAAAGAAACATGATATATTGGAGTGAATGAATTTAATTGCTAGTGTTGGAAAAAAAAATTAGAGTAATTCTTTCTCTAATTCTCTTCATTTCTTTTACAGAAGTTATGAAAATAATAAATGTTAATTTTAGATAATACCTAACATGAAAAAGAAATAAAAATATGATAAAAATATTAATATGCATATAACATTAATACGTAAATGTATCAAATTTTATATAATATAAATTTTTAATATAAATAAATATTATTTTAAATATAATTATAAAATAAAAAAATTATAAATATTATATAAATAAATAATATTAAAAAATTTAATCGGATCAACTAGTTAAACCGGCTTAATTGAGAACAAGTGTCCTGTTAAGTTCGTTGTGTACCAAAGAATTGGGATTTAAGGAATCGATAGAAAACCACTTCAACCAATAAAAATTTTGATTAAACCAGTTAAAAAAATTTTAGTTTTTTAATTAAAATTATTTTATAATGGTAAGGTTGAAATTATATTATTATACCGAATACATATACTGATTACAAAATTTAATATTTATTTTAGGGGCCCGCTGTCAATGCCTATAAATATTTTTTAATTACCTAAATTTTTATATTAAATTAATTATTTTAAAAAATTAAAAATAATATAATAATATATATTTTTTATTTTAGGAAAGTTGAAACCACATACATATTATTTAATTTATTTTTGGTTAATAATCCCATTCACTTAATCTAATCCATTGAAATTGAACCGATGATCTGGAGATAATATCCGTTTGATCTCCGGTCTGATTATTTATTCATCGGGAATAAAAAAACAATTAAAAGACCGGTCTTCTGTTGGGAGACTCCATTTTGACCCTATCTTTACTTTTCACAATTGCCCTTTCCTTGACGTCGGACCGGTCGATTCCGCCGGAAAGCCATGTAAATTAACCGAAAAGAGAGAGAGAGAGAGAGAGAGAGAGAGAGAGCTAAAAAACAAATTCATATATATATATATATAAATATTTATAATTTTCTTCTGTTTTCCAGTCATCCAAAGGGACCATCAACTCCTCAGAAAGTAACCAGTAATCGCATATATATATATATATACACATATATATAAGTTGATTCTATGGAGCTTGACGATTTCTGGAGTTGGTATCTATATACAGCTTACTAATTCGTGGTGATTTTTGCTCAACGGTAAGTAAAAGTTTCTCGACTGATGACTTTTCAATTTAGAGTTTTACTAAAATTTTCTGATTTTTTTGAACCACTTGGAGCCTAGGGTTAGTTTAACTTTCATAGTTTATATATTATGATAGAAAAATAGATTTTTTTAATCTATCCTTTTTTATATTTTTCCCCAATGATGATGAGATTACTTGTTGAAATTAGGTTAACGTGTTGCTAAATTTTCTTTTATATATATATATATATATTTATTTATTTTTGGTACCCATTTGTGAGGAATCTTGTCAGACAACAAACAAATTAATCTGAACTTCATTATTATACACTTAATTTAAAGTTGACTTTAGGCTTTATTCTTATGATCAATTATTTCAACATGTAAATTTTAGAATAGAGAAAAGAAGGGTTGAGTAGCATTCCGAAAATTGAACTCGGGGCCTCTCGCAGCCTAGGCGAAAATCATACGAGTAGACCAAATTTCCCAATTTTTTATGTTTAACATAATTTGTTTTTAGTTATCAGATCTTTTTATTCAAGGTCTTGCTAGAATTTGATGATTATCTCCTAAGTTGTTAGCAAGTTGTTATGCTGTTAGAATGCTACCTTAGTATTTAAACAAACTAGTTTAAAGATGAGTGTATCGGACAATTAGTCAGTTTTTCGTGGATCATTAAATGTTTTGCCCTAATAACATTTTGTGTGTAGGACTCTGCAAACTGAATGCCGAAGTCTTTTATTGATGAAATAGGTTGTGTAAGTAAGTGCTATCTACTTCGGCTGCTAAAGCCATTTGGCAATTCTAGTAATCATCCTGAAATGATCCCACCTTTTTACCAGGTTTTGCACCTTTGCAGTGCTTTGCCGCTCTGTTTATTGCAGTCATTGCTCAAACCAAAAAAAAAAAGAGGTTTTCTGTTGATAAAAAACTTCTCCTTCACTAGTTTTTCTTGTTTTAAATCTTTTTTATTAAGATTTTAAGCATGCTTCTCACACGTGTTATTGAAGACTTTGAGATTACAAGTACGAGGAATAGCTTGCCCACACAGATTAGTTGCTTATTTTATTTATTTATTTTTTAAAAAATCTTGTCAGAAAACAATTAATTCTTTGAAAGATGACTTCAAGCTAGATTCCTCTTGGCTATGTTTCAAATGGTAATACAGGATATAAAAACAAGGGGCTGGGGCATTCCGAGAATCGAACTCTGGACCTCTTACACCCAAAGCGAGAACATACCACTGGACCAAATGCCCTAAGATTTACCCCAAAAGGCTTAGTTGAATTTTTTTTTTTTTTTAACACAATGGATGTAATGCAAGGAAAACAATGGGGCTTCCAAAAAAGTCTTTGTTTGTTTATACACCATTTCTTAAAAAAAAAAAAAAAAAAACCTTAAACCTGAATCCTAATTACCAGCACTAATAAAATAAAAAGGTAAAGTGATTCTTATCTCTTGCTTATGCTTCTGCTATCATTTCCTTGCTGGAGTGATTCTAGTCTTTTGCTTTTGATGTATTTCTGTTATAATTTCCATGATAGAGTCTGATGCCACCCATTGCCTCTCAAAATTGCATTCGGACCTTGTTTTTGGGTCAACTTATGAACGTCAAATTTAATCATATGTTCTTTATTGGTTGAATGCAAGTTCTATCAAAAACTTAGACTGCATAGCATAGTACCATAAAGTGGCATAAATATAAGATTCAGGATGATTAATCTGTTATGCAGAAAGTTTATCGCAAAAATACTGTCTTTGTGTGCCCTGCTGGCCACATGGAAGATCTAATGTTTCTTTGACAGGTTATGGCAGATCTAATGTTTCCTGATGCTACGAGATTACAGGTCAGTGGATAACTTGCCCAGCTTGCATATTAGCATTTTTTTCATTTACATTTGGCAACTCATTGCGACTGATGTTGGAAAAAAATTAAGATGAAGTCTATAAATTTTTTTATTACACTTTGACTTCTGGCTATATACTTTTGATTGATGTTTTAAAATTTTAAGATGGAACTAAAAAAGAAATTAAGTGGTTTATAGGGGCATTCCGAGAATCGAACTCGGGACCTCTCGCACCCAAAGCGAGAATCATACCACTAGACCAAATGCCCTTTTTTGATGTTTAACACGATCTGTGTTTTGTTATCAGCTCTTTTCTTCAAGATTCTGCTAAATTTTCTTGTCTATCAGGCTGCAAACTTGTTAGCAAGGTATTTTGCTGTTAGAATACTACCTTAATACTTAAACCAAATGGTTTAAAGATGGCTAATTGGACACTTTGGCAGTTATCAACTGATTATTAAATGTTGTGTTGGAATAACCTTTTCTTGGTTGGGCTCTGAAACTGAATGCCAAAGTCTTCTATTGATGCTATGGGTATAGGCTCCATCTACTTTAGCTGCTAAAGTCATTTCATAATTCTAGTTAGGATCTGAAATGAATCCCAACGTGATGATGTTTTGCGCCTTTGTAGCGCTTCGCCACTCTGTTTAATATAGTTATTGCACAAAAAGGAATAAAATGAGTTTTTGTGTTGATAAAAAAATAAAAATAAAAAAAACAGAACATAGGGCCTTCTCTTTCACTAGTTTTCTTCGCGTAAACATTTTGTTCCTCAAGTATTTAAGTCTGCTTCTCAAATGTAGGTTGATTACAGGCTTACGCGATTCCCTCCTTTGGCAGGGTTGGGGCAGATTTCTTTTATCTGAAGACTTTGAGATCAAATGTATGATGAATAATTGCTTGCCCAAATTTAAAAAATATTACTTGTAGCGTTATTGGTTGCTTAATACTTCTTTATTTTTGCAACTCATTTTTGGAAAATCTTGCTTAAAACAATTAATACTTTGAAATGTCTTTGGGCCAGAATCCTCTTGGCTAATGTTTCAAATGGTAATACAAGATAATAAAAAACAAAGGGCTGGGGCATTCCGAGAATCGAACTCGGGACCTCTCGCACCCAAAGCGAGAATCATACCACTAGACCAAATGCCCTTCTTTGATGTGTGACACGATCTGTTTCTAGTTATCAGCTCTTTTCTTCAACATCCCTAGCAGGCTGCTATCTTGTTAGCCAGGTATTCTGCTGTCAGAATAGTACCTTAGTACTTAAATGAATGGTTTAGAGATGTGCTAATTGGACACTTTGGCAGTTATGGACTGATCATTAAATGTTTTGTTGGAATAACCTTTTGTTTGTTGGGCTTTGCAAACTGAATGCCAAAGTCTTTTATTGATGCAATGGGTAGAGGTGCTATCTACTTTAGCTGCTTGAGTCATTTTGTAATTCTAGTTGGAATCTGAAATGAATCCCACTTGATGAGGTTTTGTGCGTTTGTAGTGCTTCGCCACTCTGTTTAATATAGTCATTGCACAAAAAAGAATAACATGAGGTTTTGTGTTGTAGCCTTCTCTTTCTCTAGTTTTCTTGCCATAAACATTTAGTTCCTCAAGTATTTAGGTCTGCTTCTCAAATGCAGGTTGATTACGTGCTTTTATGATTCCCACCTTTGGCAGGGTTAAGGCAGATTTGTTTTATCTAATGACTTTGAGATAAAATGTATGGAGAATTGCTTGCCTAAATTTAAAATACATATAGCCTTGTTGGTTAGTCGCTCATTTATTTTGCAACTCATTTTTGGAAAATCTTGCCTGAAAATAATTCTTTGAAATATGACTTTGGTCCAGAATACTCTTGGCTAATGTTTTAAATGGTAATACAAGATAATAAAAAACAAGGGCCTGGGGCATTCCGAGAATCGAAGCGAGAATCATACCACTAGACCAACTGCCCGATTTTGTTGCCTATAATGTTTTGTTATTATTATAACATCTATTGGTAGTAAAATTTCAAGAAATGGTGCGTAGCTTTATTTATTTATTAATGCAGTCTCTGATCAGAACTATATTCCTTGTGAGCTGTATTAAAATGCGTAGTAAAGTGCTTCAGAATTGTTCATAGATGAACATACAGGACAGGAAATAACTTCGTTCTTTCCCGTTCTCTGATTTTTACTTGACTGTAAATAGCTATTTTAAGTAAAATGCTTTAACCTGCTCTTCAAATGCATATTTATTCTGTTTATTTGGTGCCCTTTTGTTGGACAGGTTTAAGTCAGATTTCCATCTTTTGGATGACTATAAGATTAGAAGTACAAGAAATAGAACTTTTAAATACAGCACCATTTGTTTATTTTTTACTCATTTCGAAGGAATCTTGTCAGGAATTAAATGGATCTGAAATTACTAAACTTCTATATTATTTTTATTTTTAAAGTTGACTTAACAGCAAATTCTCTGATCATAAGGGAACTAATAAGAATCAGGGGCTGGGGCAGTCTGAGAATTGAAATCAGGACCTCTCGCACCCTAAGCGAGAATCATATCGCTAGACCAAATGCCCGATTTCAATGCTTATCATGTCTAGTATTTATTTATTAACATTTTCCTAATGATTCCTGTTAACTTTCAATGGCCTAAATATCGAGTGAGCTGCCCATGATTTCTTCTATCTTGCTTTTGCTTCTGCTATCATTTCCTTGCTAGAGTGATTCTAGTCTCTTGCTTTTGATGTGTTTCTGTTATAATTTCCGTGTTGGAGTCTGATGCCACCTGTTGCTTCTTAAAATCGCATTCAGACCTTGGATTTGGATCAAACTAAAAGACAAGATTTATGAACTTTGGATGTAATCATATATTTTTGTTTCTTTATTGGTTGAATGCAAATTCTATCACAAACTCAGACTGCATAACTTAGTACCATAAAGTGGCATAAAGATAAGCTTAACAGGACGATTAGGCGGTTATGCATAAAGTTGAACCTAGAGCTTAGCTCAGTTGGTTCATGGAGCTATGATGGCACCTAGTAAGTCTAGAATTCGAATTCATGCATCTGCAATATTTCTCTATCCCCAGGCTATGGTTTCATTTGTGCCCCTCCCCCAAAAAAAAAGGGTTATGCAGAAAGTTTTTTGCCGAATACTGTATTTGTGATGCCCTGCTGGCCAAATGCAAGATCTAATGTTTCTTTGACAGGTTATGGCAGATCTTCTGTTTCCTGATGCTACGAGATTACAGGTCAGTGGATAACTCTGCCCAGCTTGTAAATTAAAATTATTTTTATTTACATTTGGCAACTCATTGCTGACTGATGTCGGGGAACAAATTAAATTGAAGTCTATAAAGTTTTATATTTGAACTTTCCAAATTGAGTTCTGGCTATATTCTTTTGATTGATGTTTTAAAATTGTGAGATGGAGCTAAAGAAAGAAACTAATAGGTTTATGTAAGGGCATTCCGCGAATCGAATTCGAGACCTCTCACACCCAAAGTGAGAATCATATATTTCTTTTTAAGACAATAGATGTAATGCAAGGAAAACAATGGGGCTTAAGAAAAAAAATTAAAAAAAAAAAAACAACTTAAAACCTAAACCTATGTTATTCATATTCGGATGTGGGTGTTGGATATAAGTATATATTCTACTTAGGTAGGTTTAATTTTTATAATTTTTTTTTATGTATTTGAAGGATCCTTGAAAGGTCATATTTTTATATTCAATTCCAAAATTTATTTGACTTGAGAATCGGACACAAATACATAAAAAAAAAGTCGAAGCAACAAAAACCTAAACCCTAATTATCAGCGCTAATAAAATCAAAGAAGTAAAGTGATTGGGCCAATTAAAAACCTATCCAATAAGAGGCATTGTTACAAAGTTTTAT
>JBBYHL010010624.1:0-11911 GCA_038381835.1 Adansonia madagascariensis
CTTGCTCATGCATTTTATGCCATATCCATGCATCTTGTTATGATTAATCCATGTATGAATCATTAGCCTAACACATTCTAAGCACATTTACACATTAGCTTGCATAAATCATTATCATTTTCAGCATCCCTAACAGTTTTTTGTCAAAGTGCATAACACTTTCTTCATCTAGACCATTGGTAAAGTTAGTGTCCCCATTAACGTTATGTGACATCCCCTTGTATGTTTGTTGCTTCTTCTTGTCAAAGTGCATGTTTGATGGCTACTAAAAAAATTGATTTTCAAAACCTCCCCAAGACAAGCATGCTAATCTCAACCACTGAGCACTAGCATGAACTTGGCATTTTCCTTAAAGTTAGCAAAAAAATCTTGGGGAAAATTAAGTTTTCCAGATCTGGAATATTGGTCAAACGAGTGCAAATCTTCTGATTTTCCAACAAAAATGGCCTTGCACTTGTTCCCGAAATGTTCATGCCTTATTTTTGAGTCAAAACCCTTAAGTGGCATGATCAACAGGCTATTTCATCATCCCAAACCATTTCGAGGTTGTGGATATGAGCTCATGAGGCTCATGCCACTCTTTCCCTTCAGTCATGGATTTTTGAATGTCAATGACTTGAGTTTGGACCCAAGAACATAAGGAAAAATAAAAGTTTACCCCTACTTGCTTTATCCCCTATTGGCAGCATAACTATTACAAATTGAAAAATCAAATTAAAATCTTAAACGATTTTTTATGAATTTTTTGATATTTTCCTTTGAAAGTATGTCAAATATCTTAAAAATGAGGACTTGTTCACCCCAGATCGATCCGGATGAAAGAGTTATGATTTTTTAAACCTCGACTATTTGGAATCCCTAGAGTTAACAAAGTGCATTATAGTTGGGCCCTTTGGACCACTAAATGATTTTTCCAAATCCTTTCAACATTTTTCCTAAATGGTTCATGAAATTCCCTTTCGGAAAGGTATTATTCATAATTATTTGATACCAAATGAGTTTGAGGTGATTTTTAAAATTTTGACACACCTTGTCCCTTGTATGCTCTGCTAGCAGCGTAATTAATTCAAACTTGAGAATTTATTCCCTCGAAAAGTGACCTTTTGGGATATTGGGCATATTTTTAATTGAACCCCGTTAAGTTACCTTTCTAATGGTATCTTGTTCACCCTCTAAAGCCTTTAAACCAATTTAGAATCAATTCGGGAAGCGATATGGTGCAATGATGTCCCCTGTTTTCGGTTATGGTCAAAATTGAGGTGTTTTCCTAAGCCTCGTCTTGAGACATTCGAATGTCACTATGTCACCCCGATTAGCCTCGAAAACATGCTTTGACCTCCCATAGGCTTGTATGAAGGCACAAACATATTTTACATCTTTACCATCCTCATTCACAATAATTTCTTCCACCAAAATTCGTCAAAATGCTCACCTATCTTCTAAATCACAAGGTTTTGTCAACTTAATTTTTCCAACTTGGCTTCTTTAAAATAGCATCAGATAAGCCACTTTCAAGGATACTCTAACCCCAACCTTTCGAGGGAACATTCCAAGCCCGCTCTTTAAATTTGTCAAGATCTAAAAAAAATCTTCCTTTGTCAAATTATTTGTTATCCACGAGGATACTCTAACCCTAACTTTATGAGGGAATACTCTAACCCCATTTTTCAAAATTGTCAACCTTTAAAAAATCTTCCTTCATTAAAATTATTCGTCATCCATGAGAATACTCCAACCTTATTTTTTTGAGGGGATACTCTAACCCTGTCTTTCAACTATAATTAAATTTTTCTCCTTCTTGGACTTCTATTAATATGTCAAACAAACCTCGTTTAATCAGGAAACCCAGATGCATCTAAAAAATTGTCATTTTAATTATTCCTAGATAATCGATGCTAATTGCGAGATAAATTCCAATAGTCTATCACTTTTCTTTATCATTGCATTGAATGATCCATGTTATGTTACTTTATTTATTACCCTACTGACATGATTTCTTTGTGATGATTATTTGCATTCATGTTTTCCAACTATTTCAAATAAAACTAAGGGTAATAATACCACATGGGTATCTCTCTAGTGCTTAAAGTGGAATATTCTATTTTTTCAAAGTAAAATCTAAGAGGTTTTTTTTTATTGAAAATCTCTATATTCCCTATCTTTTCAGGGCGTATATGAGATTAAATCTTTTTCATCAAAACCTGGATTTGTATTTTTATAAGATTCATGCATTAAAAAGGGGTTATATCGAAATAGTGATGAGGTAAGATAAAAAATCAAAATCGAGATAAGATATAGCTAGTAAGGTACCGATTTTAGGGTCGTGAAGAGGTTCATACCTCATTGTGAGTAAACAACTCCCAAACCTAAACGATGTATCTTTGTACTATGTAGACCATGAGATCGATGTTTTAAGTTTCATAACTCTAAACATAGGTTTCAATAGTTATCAGCTCATGCCTAGCCTGAAATGATTGGTGGTGACTCCAAGCATTAGCCATTTTATGATGGTCATCCGAGACCAATAAGATGAGCGATTTGTCTTATGGTCTCCTTCACATGTCATAAGTCGAGAATCTGTACTTTCTCATTTTTATCACATCGGGAAAGAAAAGTCTCGATCATGAAGACATTCCCAAGTTAGAAAAATATTTTAAGTCATATATGCCTATAGATTTGCGAGGATCCACCCCTAGGCACATTACAATAGCTTGGTGACTCCACTGGGGATTGTACAAAGAGTTAGGCCAATAACTAGCCATGTCTTACTAGGTTTTTGGTTCCTTCGATCTTCCAGCATTATTTAACTATGACCTTTTTTTTTATTTTGTCAATTAATCTTTTGTTTGGCATGCTTGTTAGGATTGTCTTATTTTTAAATAATCATCAGTTTAATAAAAATGGTAATACTGAAGTAAGCAAAAAGGTTTGATCATTTCACTGTCACACATCGTGCACTAGCACGAGCATTAGAGTTTCGCCAAACTCCATGGCATGGTTATAATCCAATCATTAAGAGGAAGTGAGCTATCTATCTTCATGAATAACCCTCTGCATAGGCATGGTAATAACTTCCTGGATGTAAACTACTTATGTCTCTCGTGAGTAACCCTCCGCATTTATAGAGAAATACATCCACCAAATCGAACCCTTTCTGCCAAGCCCGAGATGGGCCTAGGATCGGGATTCCTTGACTGTCCGTACCAGATGAAGAAGTGATTCAAATACCTATTTATGTGTCAATCTAAACCATATATAGTGAGCCCTATGAGCTAAACCATGTCAAACCATACTAGAATGCTGCTAGAATACTTGGAGAATAGGGTCACTCCGGGAAACATTCCTAACCTTTACTCTTAATTATCATAATTATGTAGGTGACAATGAGTATACAATTGTCACCTGCATCTGCATTTTTATCATTTATCAAGGCATGCATCGTGTCCCCCAAATGACGGCTAATTTTTGTCTAAATAAGTGACGGTGAGCAAAAACCATCGTTCACAATGTTGTAAGCCATTATGCTATCTAAGTCATAGCTTAATGCGTATCCGCACTAGTGGTTATAAATGAATATTACTACTGGTCGGTTATTTTTCCAACAAAATAAGATATTACATCACCTTATAAAGGGCAAATTCCATCCTAACATGTCGAAATGTTGCCCGTTTCTTATCCACCACCTTGGTTAAGACATGTTATGAATATTTTGTTCTGATGTTCTTAAATTATTTATTTCCTTACATTTGTCTCCTATATGTTCCACTAACTTTTTTCCCTTTGTTTGTGTTTTGGTGCATGTATCATCTCATCATAACCATCATGACTATCATCATTTTAGGATAACTGTTCTGGTTCAATGTTCAATAAGAGGCATCATTTATGAAGCAATAGCTTATCTCCACTATTGAGTCCTTTGAAAATGTCTGAACATGGTCAGAAGGTCACCAACGCTAAGATAAGGACATTCTAAAGCTTGACTACATCTCAAGAATGCATGAAGAGGTCAAGATCAGTTTTTGTCAGAATGATTATCTGGAACTAAAGCATATTTAGGACAGTTGGGACAGCAACATGAAATAAGCCTTCACCAGAAAGTATGGGGATATAGCTCTCTTACTTCGAGTTCAATTCAATAATGGCTTGTTGCGAGCAATGACACAGTTCTAGAATTTGGCCTATCGATGTTTCACCTTCAACCAACAAGATTTAACCCCTACCATTGATGAGTACATAGCTCTGCTCAACATAGAAAGGGTCAAGTTAGACAGGATTTACTGTAAAGCGCTAATGCCTCCTCCGTTCAAGAAAAAGTTGAGGCAAGTTCTTGGGGCCACAGAAGCATGTGATGATAGTCGCATTAAAGTAAAAGGGAGTAACAAATGCATTATCTTGGGCTAGCTTGAAAGAGGCCATGGTAAATCGTTTTGATTAAAAGAAAGCTAAAGATGTCTACACTTTGGCAATCTACGAGCTTGTTATATTCCTGAAGATTTTGGGTTATGTAAAGGCGGCAGTCACAGATTTCTTTTTTTGCCTATGTTGCAACATCAACCCTGCTTCTGCCATGATCACCAAAACCATCCGTGCCCTCAGCTTTTGTAAAAGAACGAGAACAGGAAGGTTTATCAAGTATGTCCTGTTGCTCCAGATATGGCTATTAGGTTACCTCTATGTTAGGGAGGAAAGAACCAGGCAAAATTTCTTCTTCAAGTTCATTCCTCTTTCCACAGTATTAGAGAAAGAATGTCATCAAGATAAGACAGAAAAGCATTGGCTTGAGGAATTACAAAACATCAAGGAGGAAGAAATCCGTGGAGAGCCTCATGGGTGTTCCCTCAGTCGATTGTGTATAAATATGGAGACTACACTTATGTATCGCTCCTGGGATTATGGGGTAGTACTATTTATGCTCCTCTATTGGTATTAAGTCAGCTCCAGTGCCAATAATTCATCCCATTCTTTGAAGACTTGGAACATTGGGATTTTGAATATGGAGAGCTTAATTATAAAGCAAAAGTTCAGTCAGCTTTCCAAGCCTAGAAGAAGGTCCATTGTATGGAAAGATACTGGAAAGGAAGCCCTACCACTCCTGGATATGAAGAATGGAGACTCCACTGTATCAGCGATCCATTGCCACCACCTAACTCTAAGATACTGCAAATCCCAATAGAGGAACGACTTTCTAAGATCGAACTACTTAGGAGGGAGTTTGAGCGAGAAAAGGCATCCATTGCCATAGATATCTCTCGATTTAAGGAGGAAAAGGGCCAGCTAGAGATGGATATCTATCTTAGGAGCGATGAAATAGATTGAGTCGTTAAAGAAAGAGATCGCTTCAAAGATGACCTCAAAAGCCTAACCAAAGATTATGTAACACTCTAAAAAGCCAACAAGTCCTGACATATTGGCAAGACACCAGTCGAATGGGAAGCGAAAGTTGCCACTCTCAATTGTGAACTGAATCAGCAAAAGAAGGAAATCAGAACCAGCAAATAAAATTCACAAGGGCACGTGCTCTTACTTCCACCTACCAATGAAGAAGTCAAAGACTCAAGGCCCAAATACAAGATGCAAGAGTTGCTAGGGTTGAAAATGAAGCCTTCAATCATAGAATCCAGGAGTTAGAATAGTCTCTCCAGGTTCATCAAGGTCATATTAATGAACTAACAAAGGCTTTCGAACAGCGCAAACTAGATTGGCAAGCGACAATCGACCAAGCACATTTGAACTACCAAGAACAACATTAACACCTCACTAATGGTTCAGATAGGTCAATGGGCAGTAGATGAGATGATTTAAGCAGCTAGATCCATAAGGCGAGACATTATACCTATTGGAGATTATAAGTATTAACTTTTAGGTTTTTTGATCGTGTGATTACACAATGTAATCACATTAGATACTTTCAGATGTAATCATGTCGTAAAAGAAAAACCCTTTTATGACTCTATGAATGATGCTATTGATGAAGCTATTCCAAGAATCAATTGTCTCCATTGCATATGCATATTAAATTTCACCATTTTTTATTACACGTGCATCAATCATTCATTATCTTAACTCATTATTTCTTCATAAATGCTCATCAATAAATATATTTTTAAATAAAAGTCTAATATAGGAATTAGGCCATAAAAGTACAAGGGATTTTGAGATCAATCAGGAACACAAAACCTTACATCACACACCACTACAACACACGATGCCATAAGCAAATCATGGAGAGCGATCATAAAGCTCGCATTGAGTGACTTAAACTAATGGTTAAGGAATAATAGGACTAGATACTCTGTCAGCAAAGCAAAATGTAAACTCAGATGGCGAGACTTATGAAACTAATGATAGCCTATATGAAAGAAAAAGGGTAAGCTAGCACTACTAAAACAAGGATTGATCCTCCTAACATTGAAAGTCCCCCTGCCAATAATCCAGAACCCGGCTAAGGGGAAATTAGACAAGAACAACATCCCTCTCCTCCACCTCTCGCTCAAGCTATACTACTCATCTACCTAAATCCTCTTGTGGTAGGTTAATTCAGTCCTGGTACTCAAAGGGTGAACGCAGGAGTTTTATCGGTAGATCGGATAACCTTTGACCATGAAGAACCAGAGAAAATAGAGGATTAAAAGTCCATCATGATTACGAAAGAAGTGAACAAATTCTAGCTACTGGAAAAATGCCTCTAAGCTATCGAGGGGAGTGACAAGTTTAGAGCTTTTGATGCGTATTTGCTATCTTTGGTGTCCAACCTTATCATTCCCTCAAAGTTTAAAGTCCCATAGTTTAAGAAATTTAATGGAACCACCGACCCTTCTGTCCATGTTCGAATGTACCTACGAAAGATGGCTGAGTACTAAAAAGATGAAAAGCTCTTTATTTATTGCTTCCAGCATAGCCTCATTAGGGTAGCAGTTCAGTGGTATATCGGGCTAGATAATGTGAAAATCCAGTCATGGGCTGACCTAGCTAAGGCCTTTCTAAATCAATACTAGCACGTGTCAGATTGGGCCCGAATAGACTTTTCCTAATGAATTTCAAGAAAAGATCCACTAAAAGTTTCAGGCAATATGCCCAAAGGTGAAAAAAAGAAGCAGCCCTAGTGCAGCCTTTCCTTACAAAAAAAAGAGATGATAGTCACTTTCATTCATACCTTATGTGCTCTTTATTACGAAAAGCTTATAGGAAATGCCACCAAGAAATTCACAGACTTAGTTCTCTCCAGAGAAATGATCGATGTCGCCATTAAGAGTGGTAGAATGTCTGCTAGGGAAACAGCTGGATCTAGTAAGAAGCCCATTGTCGGTAAGAAGAAGGAAGAAGAGGCCAATGCCATAAATTATGCTGGCTCATCTCAGCCAAGATAGTGTTAAGCACCTAACCCTTGCTACTCATGAGTGCCATGTTCTTAACCCATCACAATATCCTTACAGCAATGCCATAACTTATAACCCATCATTTGCAATCCCATAAAACCCACCACAAAGCTACCCTCCATAAGTCCACTAATACTAATTGAAGAACTAATAATGCACTCAGCAATCAAAGTGCAAATCAACCAAGAGAACATTTTGATCCCATCCCTATGACCTATAAGTAGCTCTACCAAATTTTGCTCTAAAATCATTTAGTGGCCCTAATCTATGTCCTAGAAAAGAAGCCACCATACCCGCAATGGTACAACCCTAACGCCTACTCTGAATGCCATGCTGGGGTAGCAGGGCATGACATTAAGAATTGCATCTATTTTAAACGAAATGTGTAAAATCTAATCAACTCAAAAGTCTTATAGTTCAGGATAAGCCATGGACCAAGTGTTGCTGCCAATCCTTTACTAAACCATATTGAGCCAGCTACAAACATGATTGATACTGAGCCATAGAATTTGTCCTCCCACCAAGAACTAATTTTGATGATAGGGTCATGATGAAAGCCCCTGCACTTTTCCTATCCCTTTCATGTAATGTCAAGAAATGAAAATTTACCTGCCCTCGCCTAAAGGCAAGTAGGTGTCCTATGTAAGGGGCATTTTCATCAAACATTATCAATGAAATGACTTTCGCTTATATCATTCCATATTGCGTGCCTACATCACTTTTCAATCTCTTTGTTTCGATTACTCTGTTGCCTTATTCTTATCTAAATCCCCAAGTTATGTGTGTGCCTTTTGCAATGTCTATTTCTTCACCCTTTTAGGTATCCTGATGACAGTGACATGAATGTGTCTGATGGGTCTTTGAAGATCGATTTCAAATGGCCAATTTGTGCCAGTGAAGTTAATCTTGAAGAAGGTTTCGAAGAAAGCTCCATACCACCAGACCTTTTACAGTTCAAGATCCAGTATCATAATTCTATCTTTTATCACTTAAAGATGAATGGGGTAGTCGAGGCGCCCAACAAAAACATTAAAAGAATAGTTAAAAAAATGGTCGAGACTTAAAAAGACTGGCATGAAAAGCTATTATTTACATTTCATGCCTATCGAACCTTAGTTCACACTTCTACTAGCGCTACCCAATTCTCCATTCTCTATGGCATGGAAGCTATATTGCCTATTAAAGTCGAGATCCCTTCTCTCAGAGTCTTGACGGAAACCAAACTTAAAGAGGCTGAATGGGTCAAGAACAGATACGACCAGCTTAACCTCATTGAGGAAAAATGCATGAAAACCATCTACCCTAGTCAAGTGTATAAAAAACACATGATCCAAGCCTATAACAATTTCACCCAGGTGAATTGGTATTGAAGAAGATCCTTCCAATTCACAAAGATGCACAGGGCAAGTGGACCCTTAATTAGGAAAGACCATATATCGTGAAGCAAGCCTTCTTCGAATAAGCCCTAATCTTGTCAGAAATGGTCAGCAATGCCTTGCCCAACCCAGTCAACTCAAATTCTATCAAGAAATATTACACAACGAAGGCAAAAAAGTAAAAAGATGTCCTTCAAAAAAAAAAGAAAAAAATACAAAAAAAATAAAAAAATGAAAACATAAAAAAACAAAAAATAAAAAAATAAAAAACAAAAAATGGGGTCTAGATGAAAATTTTGAAAAGGGCATCTGGGCAGCCAACCTGGCTATGGTTGAAAACTTGCAAGGGTGACTTCAGAAGATCAATTTTGATGGGGCATAAACTAAGAGTACCTACAGGACAATGCAAAGCAATCCTAGGGATCTTACGAAGATCAGTTCATACTAGTCACATTTATTGGTCTAGAAAGATCCTAAAAAGCACCTAAAGAACATCCATGTCATGATTGTTAGAGGCATCTTTCATCCAAAAGATCATCTTTTTGGCTACCCTATCAATTGCTTGTCAAATAGTATACTAAGTTATGTCTCTTAGTTGTCATGAATAAATATTGCCTTGTTCCTTTTAACCCCTATACAATTCACATTGAACTTGTCATTTAACTGATAATGTTTGATAATCAACTGAAATATGCATCAAGACATCTCAATATTACATCAAAAGGAAAAGAAAAGCATAGGGAACTTTGCTCATGCCCTGATCGTCAAGATCATGCACTTTTCGCATCCAAACACCCACTCAGCATGATCTTACACTAAACTATTTCTTTCTTTTGCAAGCCACATCTAAAGAAAAATCATTTTAAGCTAACCAAAAATTGACCCATGTATTCTATCAGAATCCTATCGAAACCAAAGACATCAACCTAATCAGTCAATTAGTCTTTAAACTATTGACAATGCCTTCCAATTGTTAGGAAAACGATTGATCCTCCCAAATTAAGAAATGCAATAATCCAAATTCTTGAAAATAGATTTTTTGTCATATCCATAGTGAAGCCGAGACAACTTATAATCTCCAGTGGGATTAGGAAAATTCCTGCCCATTATGGCAATAAAGATGAATCTCCATCTTTACAAGAGTAGGAATGACGTACAAGAAAAACTATGGCTGTCTCCTATATTAAACTTCACATCATGCAATCATGATAGCATTCCACATCATGCATTCACATTACCATCACACATCATGATTTTTTTTGCAATGTTACTTCAAGCCAGGTTCACTAAACCATCAAGGAGTCCCTGGTAAGAACCTTAAGCTTCGTAAACCAAGCACTATTTAGGAGGCACCTACCAAGAAACCTTCTTAAGCCCATATGAGTTGGCAACAACAAACTTGTCTGCAAACAATTAAATGCCAATCATACCCACATCAAGCCTATAAGTTAGTGGTACCTTTTCAAAGACCATGAGTCAGTGGCACCCTTTCAAAGCCCATAAGTCATTGGCACCCTTTCAAAGCCCATAATTTAGTGGCACCCTTTTCAAAGCCCATAAGTCAGTGGCACCTTTTTTAACGCCCATAAGTCAGTAGCACCTATTCAAAGCCAATAAGTCAGTGGCACCTTTTCAAAGCCCATAAGTTAGTGGCACTTTTTCAAAGCCCATAAGTCAGTGGCACCTTTCCAAAAGCCCAAAAATTAGTGGCACCCCTTCAAAGCCTACAAGTCAGTGGCACCCTTTCAAAGCCCACAAGTTAGTGGTACCCTTTTTAAAACTTATAAGTCAGTGGCACCTTTTTAAAGCCCATAAGTCAGTGGCACCTTTTTCAAAGCCCATAAGTCAGTGGCACCTCTTTAAAGCCCATAAATCAGTGATGCCTTTCCAGAAGCCCATAAGTTAGTGGACTTTTTCAAAGCCCACAAGTTAGTGGCATCTTTTCCAAAAGGCCACGAGTCAGTGGCACCCTTTTCAAAGCCTATGAGTCGATGGCACCCTTTTGAAAACCCACGAGTCAGTGGCACATTTCAAAGCCCACAAGTCAGTGGTGCCCTTTCAAAGCCTATAAGTTAATGGTACCTCTTCAAAGCCTACACAAGCTAGTGGCACCTAGCTTAAGTCAAAGTCTGCATAAGCTGGTGGCACTCGAGTCAAAGTCCATACAAGTTGGTGGCATCCAAGTCTGAGTCAAAGCCCACATAAGCTAGTGGCACCCAAGTTTAAGTCAAAGCCTGTACAAACTGGCAGCACTCAAATCAAAGCCTGTAGAGTCGATGGCACCGAAGTTTAAGTCAAAGTCCATACAAGCCGACAGCACACACATCAAAAGTCCACGTTACTCTGCACCTGCCTCAGAGGGTCAAACCTTAGAAAACCTAACACCCTAATAGGTAGGGCAAACCCTACAAAATTCACTTAAACCTCTATCAGGATCGCTGCCAATACAATGCACTTATCACAATGAAGTGTTAATTATAATTTATTTCTTTCCAAGTGTTTTGGGGAACGTCATTCCACCCAGGACAAAATAATGTCTATTTGTCTTTGCCTTATTCCTGATTCTTAACAATGGTCAAAGAGGGGCAACTATAGACACCTTATTTTGTTTCGGCTAATTTTTTAGCAACCTAGGGCATGGACATGAATGGGGGCAATGATCACTGAGACAAGGGTTCAAAAAGGCCTATGGAATATATGAAAGATAAATGCAAAGATATGGCATCAAAGGACATAGTTTAAGGTGTTCGAGGATAAAAGATATGAAAAAATTCATAATTTTGCTTGAATGTATTGATACATGGTTCTCATGTATCGATACAATGCTTCAACGATCTAAAAATTTTTAATGTCCCTATTTGCATTAATACAACATGTAAATGTATCAATGCATAAGCTTATGTATTGATACAGGAGCTCATGTATCGATACTAGGCCATGCCAAGACCAAAACGTGCATTCTGTAAAGAAATGTATGAATATATATCAACATGTATTGATACAGTAGTTCATAGTATCGATACAATGATCATTATATCGATACAATGTTAATTGTATTGATACACTCAAGGTTTTTGGACCAAATGTATCAAACATTTTGCAATGTATCGATACATATAGGCCATTTTCCATGGTTCAAAAATTTTTGACTCGTCCACT
>JBBYHL010010645.1:0-11910 GCA_038381835.1 Adansonia madagascariensis
GATTGATAGTGCTGCTGGCAGAGCATATGAGGGACAAGGTGTGTCAAAATTTGAAAAATCACCCCAGACTCATTTGGTACCAAAAAATTGCAAACAATACCTTTTTGAAAAGGGAATTTCATGAACATTTTAGGAAAAATGTTTAAAAATTTTGGAGAAATCATGTAGTGGGTCTGAACGGCCCTACCAGAATACATGTTCAGATTCTAGAGGTTCTAGATAGTTTAGATTTGAAAAATCATAACTCTCACATCCGGAATGATCCTGGGGTGCATAAGCACCATTTTAAAGATAATTCAACATGCTTTGAGAGAAAAATATCAAAAAATTCATGAAAAATCGTTTTAGATTTTAAAGTGATTTTTCAATTTGCAATAGTTATGCTGCCAGTAAAGAACAAAGCAAAGCAAGGGATATTTCTTGTTTTCCTTATGGTTACGGGTCTACACTTGAGTCATAGACATTCAAACATTTATGACTGAAGAGAAAGAGTGGCATGAGCATCATCAACTCATTTGCATAGCCCCGAAGTAGCTTGGGCAATGAAATAGTCTGTTAATCATACCACTCAAGGTTTTAACTCAAAAACAAGGCACGAACATTTCGAGGATCAGTGTAAAGCCATTTTCATTGGAAAATCAAAAGATTTGAGCTTATTTAACCAAGATTCCAGATCTGGAAAACATAATTTTCCCCAAGATATTTTGCTAACTTTAAGAAAAATGCTAAGTCCATGCTAATCATCATTGGTTAAGGTTAACATGCTTGGCTTATAGGTTTTTGAAAATCCATTTTTGACAGCCATCAAACATGCATTTTGACAACAAACATGCAAGGGGATGGCACATAACATGAATAGGGATGCTAATTTTACTAATGGCCCAGACAAAGAAAGTGTTATGCACTTTGACAAGAAAATGTTATGGATGCTGAAAATGACAATGGTTCATGCAAGTTAATGTGTAAATGTGCTTGAAATGTGTTAGGCTAATGATTCATACATGGATTAAGGATAACAAGATGCATGTACATGGCATAAAATGCATGAGCTAGAGATATCAAACAATGAGGATAAAATGAGGCATTTTGCACATAAAAGGGGTATTAAGGCATCCAAATCTTTAAACTACCACAACCAAATGCCACAATAATGCATGATAATCCTAAGAGGGTGATGGAAACATGGAGAGCTCACTACAATGATAAAGGTGCTGAAAAACATAAAATGAAAATGATAAAGTGAGAAGCTATACCAACAAAACTTCAACTTTGACCAACTAGTTGGAGCAATAGAGATGGCTTGAATTTCCCTCTTTTCCTTGTTGTAAGTAAGCAAGAAAAAGAGAGAAACAATGAGGTTTTGGTTCTGGTATGGATGAGGGTGATTTTTTGAATGTGTAATGGTTGAAAGTGAGTGTTTAGGGGCTGTTTTTGGGTGCTGAGTGAAGAGCTACGGGATTTGGATTTCTTTGATGTGTGAATGTGTTTTTGGAAATGTAAATGAGCTAGAATCTAACCTCTTTCAGCTGAAATTGAAGTGGTCTATTTATACCAGCATTTTGGACCCAATTGGAGGTGTTTTTGGTTATTTCTCAAGGGGACAAAGTGGTGTCAGCTTGGTGGCTATAGGGTGGCTGTAGGGAGCACCTTGCTGCCAATGTGATGAGCATAGGATGGCTAGTTTAAATGCTGAAATGATTTTCCAACAAATAAGGTGGCTGATGGTGATCTTAGTCAACAAACTAGGGAGTAGGGTGATCATGTGACATTGACCTTTTTTATCTAATTTAGACTTCAAAAAAAAATGTTTTGATTAATTCAAATGTCCAAATTCATAATTTGACATGCATTTTGATCTTTTTTTTATGCAAATAAATGAGTTAAAATCAAGTTTTTGATTAGTGATGGATGAGTTAAAAATGATTGGATCGTGGAAAATTAGCTCAGTTGCTAAAGAATTTAGCCTGGACAAAATAAGGTGTCCACTGGGATAAATAGGGATTGACAGAATAATTTCCTTTCTTTTAATGATTGGGCACCACAAACTCATTCTCCATATTAGGATAAATGAATTGATGCATTGGTTTCATAAGAAAAACTTCTCTTATCACCACTTTTAGAATTAATGTTCGTTCATTAATTTGGACAAACACAGATTCATATAATAATCTCTTTTCTTTTCGTGATTAGCCACCATAAACACAATTCTCCTCATTAGGATAAATGATATTGAAGCTTTGGTTTCATAAGAAAAACTTTTCTTTCAACAATTTTTAGAATTAAAGTTTGTTTTTCAATTGGATAAACACGGATTCACCTAATAATCACCTTTAGTTTAATGATTGGGCACCACAAATTCATTCTTATCATTGGGAAAAATCAATTGATGCATTGGTTTCATAAGAAAAACTTCTCTTTCTACTATTTCTAGAATTAATGTTTTTTCATCGACTTGGACAACACGGATTCACATAATAATCTCCTTTCTTTTCATGATTAGGCACCATAAACACATTCTCCTCATTGGGATAAATGATATTCATGCTTTGGTTTCATAAAGAAATTTATCTTTCTACCATTTTTGGAATTCATGTTTATTTGTCGATTTGGACAAACACGGATTCACACTCCTTTCTTTTCATGATTAGGCACCATAAACACGTTCTCCTCATTGGGATAAATGATATTAAAGCTTTGTTTTCATAAGAAAAAACTTTTCTTTCTACCATTTTTAGAATTAATGTTCGTTCGTCATTTGGACAAACACAGATTCACATAATAATATCCTTTCTTTTTGAGATTAGGTACCATAAACACATTTTCCTCATTAGGATAAATGATATCCATGCTTTGGTTTCATAAGAAAAAGTTCTCTTTCTACCATTTTTGGAATTAATGTTGGTTCATCGATTTGGATAAACACGGATTCACATAATAATCTCCTTTCTTTTCATGATTAGGCACCATAAACACATTCTCCTTATTAGGATAACTGATATTGAAGCTTTGGTTTCATAAGAAAAACTTCTCTTTCTACCATTTTTAGAATTAAGTTTGTTTTTCAATTGTTATAAGCACGGATCCACATAATAATCCCCTTTCTTTTAATGATTAGGCACCATAAAATCATTCTCCTCTTTGGGATAAATTAATTGATGCATTGGTTTCATAAGAAAAACTTCTCTTTCTACCATTTTTAGAATTAATGTTCATTTGTCGATTTGGACAAACACGGATTCACATAATAATCTCTTTTCTTTTCATGATTAGGTACCATAAACACATTCTCCTTTTCAGGATAAATGATATTGAGGCTTTGGTTTCTAGGGAAAAACATCTCTTTCTACCATTTTTAGAATTAAAGTTCGTTTTTCAATTGGACAAAAATAGATTCGCATAATACTCTCCTTTTTTTACTGACAGGCGCCATAAATTCATTCTCCGTACTGGGATAAATGAATTGATTCCTTGGTTTAATAACAAATACTTCTCTTTTGGCCATTTTTAGAATTAAAGTTCATTTTTTAATTGGGATAAACATAGATTCACATAATAATATCCTTTCTTTCCATGATTGGGAACCATAAACACATTCTCCTTATTGGGATAAATGAAATGATGCATTGGTTTCATATGAAAAACTTCTCTTGTTGCCATTTTTAGAATTAATGTTCATTCGTCAATTTGGACAAACATGGATTCACATAATAATCCCTTTCTTTTCATGATTAGGCACCATAAACACATTCTCCTCATTTGGATAAATGATATTAAAGCTTTGGTTCCATAAGAAAAATATCTCTTTCGACCATTTTTAGAATTAAAGTTCATTTTTCAATTGGGATAAGCACAGATTCACATAATAATGTCCTTTCTTTTAATGATTGGGCACCATAAACTTATTTTGCTCATTGGTATAAATGAATTGATGCATTCGTTTCATAAGAAAATCTTCTCTTTCTACCATTTTCAGAATTAATGTTCGTTCGACAATTTGGTCAAACACTGATTCAGATAATAATCTCCTCTCTTTTCATGATTAGGCACCAAAATCACATTCTCCTCATTGGGATAAATGATATTGAAGGTTTGGTTTCATAAGAAAAAATCTCTTTTTACCATTTTTAGAATTAAAGTTCATTTTTCAATTGGATAAACTCGAGTTCAGATAATAATCTCCTTTCATTTCATGATTGGGCACCATAAATAAATTCTCCTCGTTAGGATAAATGGTATTGATGCTTTGGTTTCATAAGAAAAACTTCTCTTTCTACCATTTTCAGAATTAATGTTCGGTCGTAGATTTAGACAAACACGGATTCACATAATAAGCTCCTTTCTTTTCGTGATTAGGCACCATAAACATATTCTCCTCATTGGGATAAATGAGATTCATGCTTGGTTTCATAAGAAAAACATCTATTTTTACCTTTTTCAGAACAAAAGTTCATTTTTCAATTACATAAAACCCATATTCATATAATAATCTCCTTTCTTTTAATGATTGGGCTCCACAAATTCATTCTTCTTATTGGGATAAATGAATTGATGCGTTGGTTACATAAGGAAAACTTCTCTTTCTACCAATTTTAGAAGTAGTATTCATTTATTGATTTGGATAAACACGGATTCACATAATAATCTCCTTTTTTTTCGAGATTAGGCACCATAAACACATTCTCCTCATTGGGATAAATGATATTGAAGCTTTGGTTTCATAAGAAAAACATCTCTTTTTACCATTTTTAGAATTAATGTTTGTTTTTCAGTTGGATAAACTCAAACTCACACAATAATCTCCTTTCTTTTAATGATTAGGCACCACAAATTCATTATTCTCATTGGGATAAATGAATTGATGCTTTGGTTTCATAAAAAAAATTCTCTTTCTACTATTTGTAGAATTAATGTTCATTTGTCGATTTGGACAAACACAGATTCACAAAATAATCTCCTTTCTTTTCGTGATTAGGCACCATAAACAAATTCTCCTCATTAGGATAAATGATATTCACGTCTTGGTTTCATAAAAAAAATATCTCTTTTTACCATTTTTAGAATTAATGTTCGTTCGTCGATTTAGACAAACATGGATTCACATAATAATCTCTTTTCCTTTCGAGATTAGGCACCATAAACACATTTTCCTCATTGGGATAAATGATATTTATGCTTTAGTTTCATAAGAAAAACTTCTCTTTCTATCATTTTTGAAATTAATGTTCGTTCATCGATTTGGAGAAACATGAATTCATATAATAATCTTTGTTCTTTTCGTGATTAGGCACCAAAAATACATTCTCCTCATTAGGATAATGATATTGAGGCTTTGGGTTCATAAGAGAAACTTCTCTCTCAACCATTTTTAGATTTAAAGTTTATTTTTCAATTGGGATAAACATGCATTCACATAATAATCTCCTTTCTTTTAATGATTGGTCACCACAAATTCATTCTCCTCATTGGGGTAAATGAATTGATGCTTTGGTTTCATAAGAAAAAAAATCTCTTTCAACCATTTTCAGAATTAATGTTCATTGATCGATTTGGACAGACATGGATTCACATAATAATCTCCTCTCTTTTCATGATCATCTCTTTTCTTTTCATGATTACGCACCATAAACACATTCTCCTCATTGGGATAAATGATATTGAAGCGTTGGTTTCAAAGGAAAAACATCTCTTTCTACCATTTTTAGAATTAATGTTTGTTAGTCGATTTGGACAAAAACGGATTCACATAATAATCTCCTTTCTTTTTGAGATTAGGCACCATAAACACATTATCCTCATTAGGATAAATGAATTGATGCTTTAGTTTCAAAGGAAAAATATCTCTTTCTACCACTTTTAGAATTAATGTTTGTTCGTCGATTTGGACAAATACGGATTCACATAATAATCTCCTTTCTTTTCATGATTGGGCACCATAAACACATTCTTCTTATCGGGATAAATCGTGTTGATGCTTTGGTTTCATAAGAAAAACTTATCTTTCTACTAGTTTTAAAATTAATATTCATTTGTCAATTTGGATAAACACGGATTCAAATAATAATCTCTGTTCTTTTTGTAATTAGGAACCATAAAAACATTCTCTTCATTGGGATAATGATATTAAGGCTTTAGTTTCATAAGAGAAACATCTTTTTCAACCATTTTTAGATTGAAAGTTCATTTTCAATTGGCATAAACACGCATTCACATAATAATCTCCTTTCTTTTAATGATTGGGCACCACGAATTCATTCTCCTCTTTGGGATAAATGATATTCATGCTTTGGTTTCATAAGAAAAACTTCTCTTCTTATTTTTTTTGGAATTAATGTTCGTTCATCGATTTGAACAAACCTAGATTCACATAATAATCTCCTTTCTTTTCATGATTAGACACTATAAACACGTTCTCCTCATTGGGATAAATGATATTAAAGCTTTGGTTTCATAAGAAAAACATCTTTTTTTACCATTTTTGGAATTAAAGTTTATTTTTCAATTGGGATAAACATGGATTCACATAATAATCTCCTTTTTTGTAAAGATTGGGCACCACAAATTCATTCTCCTCATTAGGATAAATGAATTGATGTGTGGTTTCATAAGAAAAACTTTTTTTTACCATTTTTAGAATTAATGTTCATTCACCAATTTGGACAAACACTGAGTCACATAATAATCTCCTTTCCTTACAAGATTAGGCACCATAAACACATTTGCCTGGTT
Source organism: Adansonia madagascariensis (assembly GCA_038381835.1). Taxonomy (NCBI): domain Eukaryota; kingdom Viridiplantae; phylum Streptophyta; class Magnoliopsida; order Malvales; family Malvaceae; genus Adansonia; species Adansonia madagascariensis. The sequence continues at coordinate 6,727 of JBBYHL010010645.1, forward strand.
GGGATAAATGATACTGAAGCTTTGGTTTAGTAAGAAAAACATCTCTTTCTACCATTTTTAGAATTAAAGTGCATTTTTCAATTGGATAAACTCAGATTCACAAAAATAATCTTCTTTTTTTTAATAATTGGGCACCACAAATTCATTCTCCTTGTAGGGATAAGTGAATTGATGCTTTGGTTTCACAAGAAATGCTTTTCTTTCTACCATTTTTAGAATTAATGTTCGTTCATCGATTTTGACAAACATGGATTCACATAATAATCTCTTTTTTTTTTTGTGATTAGGCACCATAAACACATTATCCTCATTGGGATAAACGATATTCATGCTTTGGTTTCATAAGAAAAACATCTTTTTTTACCATTTTTAGAATTAAAGTTTATTTCTCAATTAGGATAAACATGGATTCACATAATAATCTCCATTTTTTAAAGATTGGGCACCACAAATTCATTCTCCTCATTGGGATAAAAGAATTGATGCGTTGGTTTTATAGGAAAAACTTATTTTTCTACCAATTTTAGAATTAATGTCCGTTCATCAATTTGGACAAACACTGAGTCATGTAATAATGTCCTTTCTTTTCATGATTAGGTACCATAAACACATTTTCCTCATTGGGATAAATGATATTGAAGATTTTGTTTCTTAAGAAAAACATCTTTTTTTGCCATTTTTAGAATTAAAGTACATTTTTCAATTAGATAAACTCAAATTCACATAATAATCTCATTTCTTTCAATGATTGGGCACCACAAATTCGTTCTGCTACTTGGGATAAGCGAATTGATGCTTTCGTTTCATAAAAAATGCTTTTCTTTTTACCATTTCTAGAATTAATATTCGTTCGTCGACTTAGACAAACACAGATTCACATAGTAATTTTCTTTTTTTTCATGATTAGGCATAATAAACACATTATCCTTATTAGGATAAACAATATTCATTCTTTGGTTTCATAAGAAAAACATCTCTTTTTACCATTTTTTGAACTAAAGTTCATTTTTCAATTGGGATAAACATAGATTCACATAATAATCTCTTTGTTTTTAACGATTAGGTACCATAAACACATTCTTCTCTTTAGGATAAATGATATTGAAGCTTTGGTTTCAAGAGGAAAACATTTTTCTTACCATTTTTTGAATTAAAAGATCATTTTTCAATTGGGATAAACACGGATTCACATAATAATCTCTTTTTTTTAATGATTGGGCACCACAAATTCATTCTTCTTATTAGGATAAATGAATTGATGCTTTGTTTTCATAAGAAAAACTTTTCTTACTACCATTTTTAGAATTAATATTCATTCGTCGATTTGGATAAACACGGATTCACATAATAAACTCCTTTCTTTTCGAGATTAGGCACCATAAACACATTCTCCTCATTGGGATAAACGATATTCATGGTTTGATTTCATAAGAAAAACATCTTTTTCTACCATTTTTAGAATTAATGTTCGTTCGTTGATTTGGACAAACATGGATTCATAATAATCTTTTTTCTTTTAATGATTATGCACCATAAACACATTCTCCTCATTGGGATAAATGATATTGAAGCTTTGGTTTCAAGGGAAAAAATCTCTTTCTACCATTTTTAGAATTAAAGTTTGTTTTTCAATTGGATAAACACAGATTCACATCATAATCTTCTTTTTTTTAATTATTGGTCACCATAAATTCATTCTCTGCATTGGGATAAATGAATTGATGCTTTGGTTTCATAAGAAATACTTCTCTTTCAGCATTTTTAGAATTAAAGTTAGTTGTTCAATTGGGATAAATACGGATTCACATAATAATTTCATTTCTTTCCATGATTAGGCACCATAAACACATTCTCCTTATCAGGATAAATCATGTTGATGCTTTGGTTTTATAAAAAAAAACTTCTCTTCCTACCATTTTTAGAATCAATATTCATTCGTCGATTTGGATAAATACGGATTCACATAATAATCTCTATTCTTTTCATGATTAGGAACGATAAATGCATTTTCTTTATTAGGATAATGGTATTAAGGCTTTGGTTTCATAAGAGAAACATCTATTTCAACCATTTTTTAATTTAAAGTTTATTTTTCAATTGGCGTAAACACGCATTCACATAATAATCTCCTTTCTCTTAATGATTGGGCACCATGAATTCATTCTTCTTATTGGGATAAATGAAATGATGCTTTGGTTTCATAAGAAAAACTTCTCATTCTGCCATTTTTAGAATTAATGTTCGTTCATCGATTTGGACAAACACGGATTCACATAATAATCTCCATTTTTTCATGATTAGGCACCATAAACACATTCTCCTCATTGGGATAAATGATATTGAAGCTTTGGCTTCAAAGGAAAAACATCTCTTTCTACCTTTTTTAGAATTAAAGTTTTTTTTTCAATTGGGATAAACATGCACTGACATAATATTCTCCTTTCTTTTAACGATAGGGCATCACAAACTCATTCTCCTTATTAGGATAAATGAATTGATGCGTTGGTTTCATAAGAAAAACTTCTCTTTCTACCATTTTTAGAATTAATGTTTGTTTTTCAATTGTGATAAACATAGATTCACATAATAATCACTTTTCTTTTCATGATTAGGTACCATAAACACATTCTCCTCATTGGGATAAATGATATTAAAGCTTTGGCTTCATAAGAAAAATATCTTTTTTTACCATTTTTAGAACTAATGTTCGTTTTTCAATTGGATAAACTTGGACTCACACAATAATCTCCTTTTTTTTAATGATTGGGCACCACAAATTCATTCTCTACTTTGGGATAAATGATATTGAAGCTTTGGCTTCATAAGAAAAACATCTTTGTTTACCATTTTTAGAACTAATGTTCATTTTTCAATTGGATAAACTCGGACTCACACAATAATCTCTTTTCTTTTAATGATTGGGCACCACAAATTCATTCTCCTCTTTGGGATAAATGAAATGATGCTTTGGTTTCATAAGAAAAGCTTCTCTTTCAACCATTTTAGAATTAATGTTCGTTTGTCGATTTGGATAAACATTGAGTCACATAATAATCTCCTTTTTTTCATGATTAAGCACCATAAACACATTCTTCTCACCGGGATAAATGATATTGAAACTTTGGTTTCATAAAAAAAACATCTCCTTTTATCAATTTTAGAATTAAAGTTCATTTTTCAACTGGATAAACTCAGATTCACATAATAATCTCCTTGCTTTTAATGATTAGGCACCACAAATTCATTCTCCTCGTTGGGATAAATGAATTGATGATTTGGTTTCATAAGAAATACTTTTCTTTTTGCCATTTTTAGAATTAATGTTCGTTCCTCGATTTAGACAAACACAAATTCAAATAATAATCTCTTTTTTTTTGTGATTAGGCACTATAAACACATTCTCCTCATTAGGATAAATGATATTCGTGCTTTGGTTTCACAGGAAAAACATCTCTTTTTACCATTTTTAGAATTAAAGTTCATTTTTCAATTACATAAACTCGGATTCATATAATAATCTCATTTCTTTTAATGATTAGGCACCACAAATTTATTCTCCACATTAGGATAAATGAATTGATGCGTTGGTTTCACAAGAAAAACATCTTTTTCTACTATTTTTAGAATTAATGTTCGTTCATCGATTTGGATAAACACGGATTCACATAATAATTTAGGCACCATAAACACATTCTTTTTATTAGGATAATGATATTGAGGCTTTGGTTTCAGAAGAGAAACATCCCTTTCAACCATTTTTTGATTTAAAGTTCATTTTTCAATTGGCATAAACACGCATTCACATAATAATCTCCTTTCTTTTAATGATTGGGCACCACGAATTCATTCTCCTCATTGGGATAAATGAAACGATGCTTTGGTTTCATAAGAAAAACTTCTCTTTCTGCCATTTTTAGAATTAATGTTCGTTCATCGATTTGGACAAACACGGATTCACAAATAATCTCCTTTTTTCATGATTAGGCACCATAAACACATTCTCCTCATTAGGATAAATGATATTGAAGCTTTGGCTTTAAAGGAAAAACATCTCTTTCTATCATTTTTAGAATTAACGTTTATTTTTCAATTGGGATAAACATGCACTGACATAATATTCTCCTTTCTTTTAATGATTGGGCACCACAAACTCATTCTCCTCTTTGGGATAAATGAATTGATGCGTTGGTTTCGTAAGAAAAACTTCTATTTCTGCCATTTTTAGAATTAAAGTTTGTTTTTCAATTAGGATAAATATGGATTCACAAAATAATCTTTTTTCTTTTAATGATTAGGCACCATGAACACATTCTCCTCCTTGGGATAAATGGTATTGAAGCTTTGGTTTCATACAAAAACTTCTCTTTCCACTATTTTTAGAATTAATGTTCGTTCATCAATTTGGGCAAACACTGATTTACATATTAATCTCTTATCTTTTCATGACTAGGCACCATAAACAAATTCTCCTCATTGGGATAAACGATATTGAAGCTTTGGTTTCATAAGAAAAACATCTCTTTTTACCATTTTTAGAACTAATGTTCATTTTTCTATTGGATAAACTCAGACTCACACAATAATCTCCTTTCTTTTAATGATTGGACATCACAAATTCGTTCTCTTCTTTAGGATAAATGAATTGATGCTTTGGTTTCATAAGAAAAACTTCTTTTTCAACCATTTTTAGAATTAATGTTCGTTCGTCAATTTGGATAAACACTAAGTCACATAATAATCTCCTTTTTTCATGATTAGGCACCATAAACACATTCTTCTCACCGGGATAAATGATATTGAAACTTTGGTTTCATAAGAAAAACATCTCTTTTTAGCATTTTTAGAATTAAAGTTTATTTTTCAATTGGATAAACTCAGATTCACATAATAATCTCCTTCCTTTTAATGATTGGGCACCACAAATTCATTCTCCTCGTTTGGATAAATGAATTGATGCTTTGGTTTTATAAGAAATACTTTTTTTTTGCCATTTTTAGAATTAATGTTCATTCCTTGATTTGGACAAACACGGATTCACATAATAATCTTCTTTTTTTTGTGATTAGGCACTATAAACACATTCTCTTCATTATGATAAATGATATTCGTGCTTTGGTTTCATAAGAAAAACATCTTTTTTTACCATTTTTAGAATTAAAGTTCATTTTTCAATTACATAAACTC
>JBBYHL010010656.1:0-11910 GCA_038381835.1 Adansonia madagascariensis
TTTTGTTTTTTAGCATCTTTATCATTTAGTGAGCCTTTTATGCTTCCATCACCCTCTTAGGATTCTCATGTGTTATTATGGCTTTTGGTTGTGGTAGCGTAGGATTTTGATATCTTGTGGCCTTTTTGATGCGCAAAATATCTTATTTCATCTTCATTATTTTTGACAGCTCTTGTTCATGCATTTTATGCCATATCCATGCATCATGTTATGTTCAATCCATGAATAAATCCTTAGCCTAGCATGTTTCAAGCATATTTATATGTTAACTTACATTTTGTCATGAATCATTGTAATTTTCGGCATGTTTCACTTCATGAGATGTGTGCATAACATTTTCTTTGTCATGACCATTGGTAAAGTTAGCATCCCCATTCATGTTATGTGCCATCCCCTTGTATGTTCATTATCTTCTCTTTATCTAAGTGCATGTTTGATGGCTGTCAAAAATTGATTTTAAAAACCTCCCTAAGCCAAGCATGTTAACCTCAACCAATAAGGATTAATATGAACTTAGTATTTTCCTTAAATTTAGCAAAAAAATCTTGAGGAAATTAAGTTTTCCAAATCTGGAATCCTGATTAAACTAGCTAAAAACTTTTGATTTTCCAATAAAAATGGCCCTACACTTGTTTTCGAAATGTTTGTGCCTTATTTTTAAGTCAAAACCTTGAGTGGTATGATCAATGAGTTGTTTCATCATCCTAAACTACTCTAGGGCTGTGCAAATGAGTTTGTGATGCTCATGCCACTCTTTCCCTTCAGTCATGGACGTTTGAATGTCAATGACCCAAGTTTGGACTTGAAAACACAAAAAAAAATAAAAAATATCCCTTGTTTTGCTTTGTCCCCTACTAGTAGCATAACTATTGCAAATTGAAAAATCATTTTAAAATGCCAAATGATTTTTCATGAATTTTATGATATTTTCTCTCAACATGTGTAAAATTATCTTTAAAATGATGTTTTATTCACCCCCCGGATCATTTTGGATGAGAGAGTTATGATTTTTCAAATCTAAATTGTCTAGAACCCCTAGAATCAACAACTTGTATTCTGATCGAGCCATTCAGACCCACTAAATGATTTTTTCAAACCCTTCAAACATTTTTCCTAAGTAATTCATGAAATTCCCTTTTTAGAAAGGTATCATTTGCAATTTTTCAATGCCAAGCTAGTTTAGGGTGATTTTTTAAATTTTGACACATCCTGTCCCTCGTATGCTCTGCCAGCAGCGTAATTAATCAAACTTGAAAATTTATTTCCCTGAAAAGTGATTTTTTGGGATATTAGAAATATTTTTTGATTTACCCTTGTCGAGTTACCTTTCTAATGGTATCTTGTTCACCCTCCAAAACCTTCAAACCAATTTAGAATAAATTCATAAAGTGGGATAAAATGATGCTGTCCCTCTGTTTTCAGTTATGGTCAAAATTGAGTTATTTTCCTGAGCTTTGTCTCGAGACATTAGAATGTCACCATGTCACCCTAATAAGCCTCGAGAACATGCTTTGACCTCCCATAGGCTCATATCAAGGCATAAAATTTTTACACATCTTGACCATCTTTATTCATAATAATTTCTTTTATCAAAAAGCATCAAAATGCTCACTCATTTTCTAAATCACAAAGTTTTGTCAACTTAAGTTTTCTAACTCGATTTTTGTAAAGAACGTTAGACATGCACTTTCGAGGATACTCTAATCATGACCTCACGAGGGGATACTCTAACCTTCTATTTTCAAAATTGTTAAAATTTAAAAATCTTTCTTTGTCAAAATTATTTGTCATCCTCGGGGATATTCTAACCCCATCTTCCGGAGGGGATACTACAACCTGTCTTTCAACTATAATTAAAATTTTCTTCTTCCCAAATTTCCATGAACATCTCAAGAGTCAAGCTAGTTATTATTTAAAAAAAATATCATTCAATCAAGGAACCCAGATCCATCTTGAAAATTATCGATTCGGTTATTCCCAGATAATCAATGCTAATTATAAGATAAATTCTAATAGTCAATCCCTTCTTTTTATCATTACATTAAATAGTTTATCTTATGTTACTTCATTCATTGCCTTACTAACATGATTTCTTTTTGATGATTATTCGCATTCATATTTTCAAATCATTTTAAGCAAATTTAAAGGTGATGTTCTGCGTGGGTATCTCTTCAGTGCCTAAAATGGAAATTCCATTTTCAAAGTAAAATCCAGAGGTTTTTTTTGTTAAAAATTTCTATAGTCTTTATCTATGCGGGGCATATATGAGATTAAATCTTTTCATCAAAACTTGGATTTGTATTTTTATAAAATTCATGCATTAAAAGAGGGTTATATCAAAATAGTGACAAATTATGATCGAAAGAATCAAAACTAAGATAAGACATAGCTAGTAAGGTACCAATTTCGGGCGTCGCGAAGAGGTTCGTGCCTCATCGTGTGTAACCAACTCCTAAACTTAAATGACAAATCTTTGTACCATGCAGACCATAAGATCGATGTTTTGAGTTTCATAACTCAAGACATAGGTTTCAATAGGCATCCGATCATTTCTAGCTCAAAATGATCGGTGGTGATTCTAACCGTTGGCCACTTGTGATGGTCATCCGAGACTAATAAGATGAGTGATTCATCTTATGGTCCCCCTCATTGTATCACGAGTCGAGAATCCATACTTTCTCATCCTCAACATGTTACAAAGGAAAAATCTCACTCAAGAAGACATTTCCTACTCAGAAAAATATTTTAAGTCGTATACACCCATAGATCTGCGAAGATCCACCCTGAAGTACATTGCGATAGTTATTGCAAGCAATATCTGAATATATTTTACCATGGCAACTGATGAAAAAGTTTCCTTATAATCAATGCCTTTAACTTGATTATAACCTTTTGCTACTAGTCTGGCCTTATACATTTACATATTGCCATCTATATCTGTCTTTCTCTCAAAAACCCATTTGCACCCTATGGGCTTTTTCCTTTTAAGTGGGTCAACCAAAGTCCATATTTGGTTAACATCCATGGCATCCATCTTAGGTTTCATGGCCTTAAGCCATTTCTCAAAATCAATGTCAGACATTGCTTCCTCATAAGTGGTAGGTTTAGTATCAGTAGACATGTCATTCTTATCCTTGAAAATCCTTAGCTTTTAAGAGCTTGCTTAATCCTACCGTATCATGAAAATTCTTATGTTTTTAGAGTTCTATATGGAACATCTAATGCTTCGTTCCTTAACTTTAATTCCAATGGAATGTCTATTTATGGCTCTTAAACTTCTTTAAGATCAATTTTACTCTCGCTGAGTTTATCTAGTAGAAACTCTTTTTGCAAGAAGACTACATGTTTTGAAACAACTACCTTTTAATCAGTTATATTGTAAAAGTAATATCCATAAGTTTCCTTAGAGTACCCTACAAATTTACATTTATCTAACCTAGCTTCAAGCTTGCTAGACATTTCTCGTTTCACGTAAGTGGGATAGCCCTAAATTTTAAGATGAGACAAAATTGGTCTTTTACCATACCGCATCTCATATGGCATTTTATCCAAATATTTGGTTGGAACCCTATTTAGAAAATAGGCAATGGTTTCTAAAGCAAATCCGCAAAAGGATATTGAAAGGTTTGCCTTAAACATCATGGAGCAAACCATGTCTAACAGGATTCGATTATCTCCTCTGAGACATTCTAATGCGTTATGGAGTTCAAGTGGATTCCACTTCAACAGAATACCATTTTCTATCAAATGACCCAAGAATTCCTCACTTAAATATTCTCCTTCTTGATCTGATCTAAGTGTAAAAGTTTTTTGCTAGTTTGTTTCTCTACTTCAACCTTAAACTCTTTAAATTTTTTAAAAGCTTTAAACTTATACTTCATTAGGTACACATACTCATACATAAAATAATTATCGATAAAGGTAATGAAGTTAGAATATCCATTTCTAGTCGTTGTGTTCATTGGTTTGCAATGTCTAGGCCCGACCAATCACCAACCTTTTCACCTTTACCAATGAAGGGAGTCTTGGTCATTTTACCAAGGGGACAACATTTACATGTCTTATATGATTTATAATCAAATGGGTTAAGATAACCTAGTTTGTGCAAATTGGCTATTTGATTTTTATTAACATATCCAAGTCTACAATGCTAGATATAAGTCTTTGATGGATCATTTTTCTTTGCTTTCTTCACATTTATACTGAGCAAAGGTATGTCTTGATCAAGCCTAAATAACCTTTGTTTAATACGGCCGATCCATAGACCACGTCATTTAGAATGATGGTGTAACTTTTGCCTTTCATTATAATCTTGAAATCATCATTATCAGTGAGATATGATATTGAAATGATGTTTTTAGATTCTAGAAACATAAAGACATCCTTTTAGTTCCAATGGTCGTGTTTGAAGTTAATGATGAGGTACAAGTTCTTATGGCAGTAGCCGTAACCTTTGCTTCATTACGTATTCTTAGAACTACCTTATTAGAGCCTAATTCTCTACTATTTGTTAACAAACTTATGTCATTACATAAGTGTGATCCATAACATGAATCAACTATCCAAGTGGTCGAATCAACAATGGGGTAATTTAATTCAATCATGTGAAGGTCAACTATCCTCCTTCTATTGAGAATGCTTCTCAATCTTACATACTAGTCCAAACATTTTGGGCTTATGGCATCCAATATGCCTCGCAATATAGTTATTATAATTATTGTCATCAACAATCTAGTATGAAAATAAGTATTAATTAGATATTCATGTTTTGAATTAATAAGGATGAGGTACTAAATCATGTTGATCCTTCCACTAATTTTTTGTGATAATAGCCCTCGTTATTAGACATAAATCTCTTCAAGGTATTTCTAGTAGGCTGGGATCCCTTTTAAGATGTTTTGACCTTGAGTTAGTTCAACAAATGTTAACATGCCTAATTAGGTAAGCAACTTAGCTTGTTAATTGAATCTCTATGCAACTTCTAGATCAGTTAGGTGGTAACTCCTTGCCTGAATATATTATATACATTTCACTTAACCTTCGCCTCAACACCATGTGATCAAGTTGCAAACAACACAACATTAGTTAAGTAAGACCAATTATACATAACTTAAGCAGATCAAATGGCTAAAACCTTGAGTCAGCTTAATAAATCCCAATAGTTAAAACTCAGGTATCTTGTTATAAACAATGGAAAGTGTCTTTATCATGCGTAGCATGTGACTCTATATATACGAGGGATTTTGTTTATTTATTATAATTAAGGTCTTGTCTTTATTTGCATGCATAACATTTAAATTATCACATAAAATAAATCCACTAATATCCATACTAAATGGATGGTTATGGATTTTACTAATGTAATTTCCTGAAGCCACCAATGGAAATTACTTGGTTAATTCTTGATGATTACATACAAGATCGTCATAAGTCTTTTTACAATCTTTGGGCCTTATTATGCCTTTGCTTGGATCTCCTTCTTTGAGTTACAAAATTCTTTTTAACTAATCTTAATTTTAAACTTTAAGTAATCTAATTACATTTATAATAAAGAAACCTTAAGTTACATTCAAGGGGAGTTATGTGAGAAGAGAATTTACAACCTCAAATAAATAGGGATAAGGCAAGGTTCACAAACCCTCTTTAATTAAAAATTAAATAACCATTAAAAATTATCCATTCATGCATAATCATTTGGGCCTAGTCCATAATCATCCAATACATCCACAACAATTATGAATATATTCTAACAGACATGTGTTTTGATTTAAATTACCAATTTTTTGAAATGTAAACTATTGATCCATATTTAATTTAACTAAAAAAAATCATTTTGTTACATGATTAACATATATCCTATTCATATTAGAAACCAATCCTACTCTAAGTAGGATTAATCATTTAAATTAAATATAATTTTCAATTAATCAGATTATTTGAATTTGAATTCTATGTTTATTATACTATCCAATTTATATCTTAAACAATTTAAATATAATTTCAAATTGGATAATTAGGTGTTTAATGATCAATAAGAGTCCTAATTGTACTAAACCTCTCAGGGAGGTGTTTGCACCACCTATTTGCTAACATTTAGCAACATTTTTATTATTTATTTATGTAAATTAATTTGGATTAAAATTAACCTAATCATATCAGACTAAAATTTCAAGAAAAATGAATTAAATTAATCTTACTCCAAGTAAAAGTCGTCGGTGCAAATTAGCTTTCTTACTTTAGGTAAGATTAGCCTCAGACATGCTAGAATTTTAAAAATTAAATAGAAACAATTTCTATAAATTTTGACATATGAATCAAATCAAAGTACATCAAAATCAATATAATTTTGCAATGGTAATAACTAAAATACTAAATCGATCAAAACAATACAAGGAGGCTTTCATACCACTTGTTGGAAATCTTAAATTCATGCTCAAGTATTGTATATAAAATTTTAATTATTTCACCATAAATGCATAGCAAAATTAAAGAAAACAAACAATATTGAGATTTCCTCTAAAGATGACCTTGTATGTTTGAACGATCTAATTTATCTAATCATCAAACAAATAGATCTAGAAGTAATCATACCTTAGATCAAGGTTCGAACAAACTAATGATGAATATTCCATTAGCACAAACTGTCAGCCACCAAGCCTGATAAACATAAACCAAAGTTGTCCAAGCATCTAGCCTCTAACAGTTATCCATACAAGTGACCTAGAAAACCTTTAATAAGGAAGATACTTCATTGTTGAGAGCCATGCCAGTAGCTTACTTTTCAATAAAGCTTTGCCTAACCCTTATGTTGGTTATCTTAGCTGATTTTTTTAGCCTTTCAAATAGTACATGGAATGAAAAACATAGGCTAAATAAATCTAGGGCTTAAAATTTCAATTTCAAAGATATTACAAATATTGCCCTTAGCCTATGTGAACTTATTCAAATTAGGCCTAAGTAACTATTACTTGTATTAGACATATTAGCCTAGTCTCAATTTAATTTCTACTAATTACCCTTATGTGTGTGACATATTAGAACTCCATCATTTTAGTAATTAAAATAAAATACCCGATTAAGAATATTAATATTTATATACAATTATTGGCATCTAGCAATACATCATGGCCAGCTAACATGCAAAGAGTGTTAATATGGTTTTGACAAGCCCTTCAAAGTTCAATGTCTCAGTGTAATTCAATTTTTTTATCATATATCTCAGAATTGGCAAGAGCATGATTCAGTGTTTACATTTAGCCTATTCCATATTAGTATGCAACCATTATGTGTTAACTTCATAATTAGTATTCCCTTGGCCAAGGTCTTTAAGTTAACATGAGCCAGGTACATGTGAAATATGTCCCCTCAAATCACTTAGGGTGATGAATCCTCTTTGGACCACTAGTCGACCTTCAGTATGCTTTATATCATACCTAAAACCACCCTTGTTTTGGTTTTCATCCATTATGGACCCATTCATGATGATCTCTATATAAGGAAACTCTAGGCTTATACTTTTCAATATAAATATAAATGTTTAATTAGATTTAAAGTTAGCAACAAAATTCAATAAAAAAAATCGAGATTTTCTTAGGACCTTAAGAAGAGATGTATATATGATTGACTGCAATTTAAAAACATAAACTTGATTGAAATTATACCTATTTAGAGACTCATAACTCTAAGCATGTCAATCCCTACCATTATGGGTTGATTACTACGATCTCTTTTGGAGGACGAAAGTAGTCCAAGTGTTCTACTTTTAACAATAATCCATATAGATGCTTATTAAAGCCTTCATAAGGTACAATAATTCTTTAATACTAGCCAAAAGTTTTTCAAGTCTTAACCAAAAGATATCTTACCAATAGGTACAAGTCAGAGGAGAACTGGGAATAATTCCCTTACGTATTACGCCAAAAAGAAAGAGACAACTTTATAGGATGTAGCTATTTTTTGCATATGTCAATAAGCGGATCCAAAAATCAAAATTTTTAATTAAAATTGTTGCTTTTTAGATAGAAAATCGATTTTCTATCTTTCATTGTGATAAGAAATGTTTTGAGATCAATCAAAATACCAATCGATATAAAGACGGCTTAGAGAAGCAGGGATTTTGGATTTAGCTAATTTCACAGCTTATGTGAAAAACTAATCTTTTAATTTAGAAAACTATTTTCATATTCTTGTTCTGCAAAGAACAATTTAATAACACTCAGAAAAACCATGAAAATGCAAAGAGTGCTTAAGAAAGCAAGAGCGTTATTCTAAACCCCTTAAGAAAGTTTAGGGTCTACACATAGGGTATTGTTTGCTTATTATTAGCCAAAAGCCATTAATATAGTATTTAAATACATCGTGGGCTAGGTTAGGCTTGACTAATGTGTCAACTAAGCCTATTACTAAAATAATCAAAAGATACCCCCACTTTAAAGTGCTTCTTAAAGCCTAATTAAAACTATTTTAATTAGTTTGTCTAAGATTGGGCCATTGTATTAACTTATTAATATTTTGGCCCTAATAGCACACCAAAGATAGCTATTCCATGTGCCTAGCCTATTAGCAAGCCCAACTTGGAGAAGGTCACAACTAAACTCTCTTGACTTGATAATTAGGGCTTTTAGCCCAATCCCTTTAATTTACATGTTAGACAATTTAATTCATAATTAAATTTTCTAACACAAATAAATCAATTTTATGTCATGTAAATAATATTAAATAATTATCAAATAATTATTTAATTTTTTAAAATATAATTATTTGGCATTATTTAATAATATCCCTGAACCACGTCTACAAATAGACTTTATCTAGACAAGACATTTTTATCTCTATTACCATATTAAGGCATCTTGTAATTAGATTTCATAAATCTAATTTATTTCTTAAATTATTCTTTAATAATACTTATTTGAACTAATTCAATTAAGTCTTTCTCATTAAATCTTTTATTTATTTAAGCCGTACTTATTTGAATCTCGATTTTAATCTAATAGATCATGTTATTATGTGTGACTTATTAAGCTTTCATCATAATGACAATAAATATAATTACCCAATTAAGTGTGTTTATGTCTATAGTCCAAGATTGGCCTCTAGCAAAGCATCATGGCCACTTAGTATGCAAGAAGGGTCAATATGATCTCTTTAAGAAACTTTTCAGTAACTAGACATTTAGTATACTTTGGTCCTTTCACTAGGTATCCCTAAGAACCTATGAGTATGGAACAATTTCTACTCATGTATCAATCTATATTAGTTTCTGCAGCTTTTGGTTAACCTTATAAATTTAGAGAAATAATTTCTCTTAAATCCATCATGCATTGGCTAACAATTTATCAAGTTAACTAAAGCCAAGAACATATGAGATATGTCTCCAATGTCACTCAGTGGTGAATCCTCTTTGGATCACTCATTCACCCACCATGTAATTCATGTTATACTCAATGTACCATACCTTAAGCATCCACCCATTGTGAACCCATTTTAGATAAATATAAGTATGACATTTCTCATACTGGATGACTTGGTATCACAAGTTTGAGGATTAATATACACGATTGGCACATGAGAACATATTCCATAGATACTTGAGTAACTTGAAACAAATGAAGTTCTCATAAGGTTCATGTTTAGTGAACTTGTTTCCCTAAAACAAGCATCCATAGCTATCACTATCTCTATACTTCAATTTCTATGAGACCAAAAAGTTTCATTCATGAAATGCATAGAGGCTTAGCATATGCTAGTTTTTATGCATTATCAATACCCGGTCTTAACAATGTGATGATTAGCAATGTTTTTAGAAACATGGCTTTGATGCATAAGGATCTCATTATCATAACTTATTCCTAACTTTGCAAGGCCATTATGTTTCATGAGCTTCATCCAATTAATGTTTGCATGATTGTTAATCATGCCACCAACATGACATAAAACCTTAAATCACTAACTAAAGTGATTGGTTCACATTATTGACTATTATAAGCCTTATCTAGTCCGATTGGCTCTAGGGCGTATGTTAACATCTTCTACTTGCAATAAGCTAATCATTAAAGCATCCAATGTCGAACTCTTTTGATTAGCATTTATTGTCTCAACTTGGACAAAACATTGGTATTATTGTGAGAATATGTTTCAATTGCATTCATGCGAATCTCATTGTCAAAGTCATTAACTATTTGGATCACAATAAGACCCAAATTATATGGCTGTTGTAATTTTATCAACTATTAAGAATCTATTATTATCTTGTAAGCTAATGATCCAAATATTACTCCTTTTATGAGCCTAAACAAAAGAGTTTGTTTATGACCCTTAGGGTATAAATATGTAATCCTCTTTAGTTTGGAACACTTTCCAAATAATTGCATTTTTAACATCATCGCTATTTATCACTAAGTCAAATTATGATCTTTAACTTTTAAAGATTATAAATACCTTCCATTAAATCCTACATGCGTATATTTAAAGGGACTTGGATTTAAAAATTATTTTTGAATACCATAAGTTATAGGCTATTTAGTATTCTCAATACTATTGCAAGTTATATGTTAGAGAATAATGCTACCATACCATAGAACATATTTTATGATTAATGATTTATTCAATGAGGGTCGAATCTAAGCTGGGCATCGAGTTATAGCAATCATCCTCAATTGGCAGGTAAATGCCAATGTAAACATCTTATGTTTATGAATAAATCAAGATTATGTTAAATAAACACTAATCAAGAAGGTAAGCTTTGATTAATACCAACAAAGTTGCCATTACTTATGGTCCATCTTCTCTATTCTTTTCATTTGGTCCTTATAATATGTCTTACATATTTAAACACCAACACCTAGGTATCATATACCAAGAGAAGTGAATTAATCTCATTTTATATCTAATATTAAAACTTCTGTAAGTTTTTTAATTTTGATTTTATTAAAACTTTCCTTGCAATCTTTACTCTATTGATCTAGCTATCCATTATGCTGGCATATTCTCTTATCATTCCATTGTCTATCTTAAAAAAAAGTATATGGACAATGCATGGATCATGATCCATCTAAAATGCTTAAGTCTCAAAATACATCCTATCATATGAGGCCTTACTAGGCAACCTTAGGGATGTTATTCTTATCCTTATAGAACAATTCTTTAAGGTCTTAGCTAATTTCATGAGCATAGATAGCCATTTGCTCTTTTTAAAGTTCAAGTGTTAAACTAGTCATCATCATAATGTGGCTTGATCAAAAGTAATCAAGATGAATTTAATAGACCGTCTTTGATGCAATAGGCTATTTTTTAATTTGCCATTGAATATGGGCCTAGTCAAGGGAGTCTGGCTTATTAAAACTTATTAGCATCACTTATGCCATTTAGCGAGAGTCTATTAGTCACATTTGTCGCAACGTACCCCGAGGTGAATCCTCGTAGATCTATGGGTGCTACGACTTAAAATATTTTCTTGACTTGGAAAATTTCTTCTTGACTGAGACTTTTCTCTCACGATGTGATGAGAATGAGAATGTACAGATTCTTGACTTATGATACAGTGAGGGGGACCATAAGACAAATCACTCAACTTATTGGTCTCGGATGACCATCACAAAATGGCCAACACTTGGAGTCACCACCAATCATTTCGGGCTAAGCATGATCGGATGCCTATTGAAACCTATGTTTTGAGTTACGAAACTTAAAACATCAATCCCGTGGTCTACGCAATGCAAAGATTCACCGTTTTGGTTCAGGAGTTGGTTACGCGTGATGAGGTACAAACCTCTTCATGACACTCAAAATTGGTACCTTACTAGCTATGTCTTACCTCGATTTTGATTCTTTGGATCTTAACTTGTCATTATTTCAATATAACCCTCTTTTAATGCATGAATCTTATAGAAATACAAATCCAGGTTTTAA
>JBBYHL010010685.1:0-11908 GCA_038381835.1 Adansonia madagascariensis
AAGGTATAACCTTACACAACTATCTTTTAAGGCTTAGATAGAACCTTTTAATTACTTTGAGAATTATACCCCAAACTTTCAAATATTTTCACTTACTTTTACACAACCCCTTTTATGAAATGAAAGAACTATTTTGCAAACAAATTAAACCTCTAGTAGGTAGATGTTTGCTGGAATTTAAGTACAAGATGAATGAGATACAAATAGACTTGAAGAATATGAATTTGATACAAGTGGAAAATAATGAATTTGATGATTTTGAGCTTTTTGTTGTTCAATGATTCAACGAAATCTATATCTTTGCGTCTTCAGCTGTTTGGAACCTCCATTTATAGCTGGAAATTAATTCATAGATGTTGGCCATTTAATGTGGTGGTTGGAGAGCCATTGCAGCCTTCATAAATGCTTGTTTCCGTTTAATCCTGCACTATAGTATCGATACAATACCAATAGTATCGATACACAAATAAAAAAAGTGACCATTATAGCTTGTTGTATCGATACTAAGCAAGCTGTATTGATACAGATACCTTTGTATCGATACATATGAGGGTTTCAGCCAAACCTTGGCTACTGCCAAGCCTTGTATCGATACACATGGAGTGAGTATCAATACTAAATAGCCTGTATCGATACATACACACTTGTATCGATACATTTGAGGGTTTCGTACAAACCTTTGCTACTACCAAGCCTTGTATTGATACTCATGGGGTGAGTATCGATACTAAGTAGCCTGTATCAATACATACACACTTGTATTAATACATTTGAGGGGTTTTATACATAGTATCGATACATTTGTTCTTTGTATTGATACTAACCTTCAAAAATGTTTGTGAAATGATTTTTGTTAACTCAAACACATCTCAAGAATTGTTCTAAGTATAAATATATAATTTTTGACAAATTACAAACTTAGCATTTTTTAGAGATACTTTTCAGTTTAAACACAAATACCAAGTTGAGTATTAATTTAACTTAAAGTTGTTTGTTATATCAAAACTGAAATCAAGGTTAACAAACTCAAACCTGAATTAGCCCAAACCCGAGAAAATCTGAACTCGAAATGACCCATCTTGAACTCGCCTAATTGCCACCTCTACTAGAAGCTTATCATAAAAACAAAAGTTCAATTTATTGATTTTTTTACCAATCTCAATTTTGTGATTTAATGACCTTAGATATAGTTGTTACTGGCAATTTGATTTTTAACCCGTCATAAAAATTAGAGAGAATCTTAAAGAATATCATTAAAACTTTTATTGACAAAAAAGTAATTTAAGCTGGATTTTTTATGTTTCAATTAAATTTGGACAGGCTTCACTTACTCAAATTTGATCGGATATCTCAACTCTTAATAAATAAATTAAAGATATTTATTAATTTAGTTTATTTTATATTATCTATTAATAAGTTTTTATTTTTTCTTTTTTACTGATTCAGGTTAAAGTACTAAATTGATCTGGTACTTGACCAAATTATGCATTTTGCTATCTCATATAATATAATTTTAAATAATATTTTGAGACATCAATAGAAAACAATTTTAATAAAAAAACACTAAAAAACAATTTATCCCTTGTACGGTCAAACAAGTGTGCCACATACCTTCTAACTAGATTAATTTAAATGGCATGCATGTTGGTGCTTGACATTGTAAATTTAAGAAGATTTAAATACATAATATTTTTCTTAAATGAATTAAGTAGATAGAAGTTAGGGGTTAAGGGTCGATTAAAAATTAATGAGAAATCTAACCTCATTCTAAAAAAGGTTTAGGCATAAAGATAATAAAAATAAAATAAAACCTAGCAAAAATTGTAAATATAAAAGCAATCAGATTCTTACAAGATATCTAGATTGTGAGTTACTTATGGCTGTATGTAGTTCAAAATTTTTTTTCAAACATCAAAGAATCATAAAATTAAGTATGTTGTTTCCTGAGTTAATGAAATGACAACATAATTATTATATGATCTCTCCGAGGCTACAAGCAAAACAGTTGTGTTGGGCATCGAGCCTAATCATTAAAAAACCCACATTGTTTACACACCAATAATTACTAACAACTTGGGCACTAAGATTAATAACTTGTTCATTTAAGACCTGCATCAGAAATATTACAAGTGATGATCAGATAAAACCAAGTGCAAAGATGGATCCAAGAAGTCCTCCAAATCTTTATGTAATGATGACTTTTGCGATTGCTCTAACGGCACGATAAACCTAGTCAGTGCTATTTCTTTCCATTTTCTTTTTCTTTTTGGTTTTAATGGCTTACGGTACATATGATATAAGCCATCTTCTTATTACCCCTAATTTCGTTTGCCTTGATATGTATTTCAGCCTATCCAATAGCAAAGTTCTATTGCCAAAAGGTTGTCGTGTTCCCCAATTCTTATTTTCTTCAAGAATCAATGATATTATTCATAACAAGTGCAATGCATTCTTGAAATGGCTAATATTTTAGTAATAAAAAATCATGAGGGTCTCCAGGTTTGTATTAGGTTGCTTTTCACTACCTCCCTACCTCTAGATTATTGGATAGAAGTGTCACGTATGACTGTAAGGTGACGTGCCCAATACATGCTGAAAATTTGGCAAAATTTAAGGAGGAGGTTGCATTGCAAAGGTTAGGCTTCCCTTCATTATTTTTCCATCTATTGTTATCAAATACAATCTTAATCACCATCCATAAATTTGACTTTGATTTGACTTTCATAATTCATAAGTGGATCTTATAGATATGAATGGTGTTGATAAATGTATTAAAAAAATGGACAAAAAAGTAATGGATGGGAGCCCAACCCACATTGCAAAAGCTAGAAGTTGAATAGGCTAAATTAGCTACAACCAAAGATGAAACACAATTAATAAAGCTTAAAAATGAGGAGAAGATCTTGAAGGGATGATCTTGTTTGAGACTTTAAAGTTAATGCTTTCTTCTGAAGTTTCCTTTTGATAATTGTCCTATTACCTTTGTTGTTGTGACAATATTGTTGTACTTTATCTTATTTCAAATGCATGTGTGTTGAAATGTTTTATTTTTTCACTTGAGGTTGTGTGTAATATGAATATCCTCATGACTAGAGATAGAAAGACAATTTATGCATGAGATAAATGCTTTACATGTTGCATGACATTTGTTTACCTAAATTAAGATTTTGTTCTTAAAGCTTAATTGGTGGTGTGTTGCAATATGGTCTAGACGTGAATCCCGACCCATCAGACTTAAAAAGTAAGTGTATCTCTTGTTTTTTTTTAATTTATTTCTTTGTTCATGTTTGGAGATTGAGTTATCAAGGTAAATCACTCACTCGATTTGACCTTTAATAGTTGTTACAAAATGACTACTTGTCTTGGAGTTATCACCAATCTATTTTGGCTAGGTGAGATTGGTCACCTATCGAAGTCCATCTGTTAAAGGTTACAAAACTCTTGAAAACGAACTCCTACGTTTACATTAACTAGAGAGATTGCATGAAAAGGTTTGGGAGTTGGTTAAAATCATGAGTAAGGATTGATTTCTCTCATGATGGCAAAAAATCAGCATCTTTAATTGCGTGTTAATTTAAGCTTCTAATTATATTCGATTTTAGTATCTAGTTTTTAATTATAATTTCCATATTTCAAAATTTTTCTAAACCCAAATTTATTATTCCATTTGAAAAAAATCAAGTTTTTAATATTTTTCAAAATTAAAATGTCATTGGTACCTACTGGATGAAGCCAAAGAACAACAAAGTTTTATTTTGTGAAAAAACTTGATTTTACTCGCTATGAAAAGAGTATCTCATTATTAAAATAATTCGTGAAACCTATCCTATATACTAGGAGATGTCCTCTGTACCACCTTAATTCAGAGACATTGCCTTGATTTTTTGAAACACTCTAGTTTTATGGAAATAAAATAATAAGACCTGATCTAAGATTCAGACTTGGTCAAAAAAACTAAAATATCCCCCAAACCTCTGACAGAAAAGTATCCCGAGGACTCGAATAGACTCAATTCTAATGTAGAATTACTAAAATATCCACCAAAGTATACCTTCGATATAAAAGTATCTTGGTAACCTTAGAGGACTTGAGGATAACTTGAGATGTTTGACTATCCCTAAAGCATATATTCAACAAGGATGTATCCCGGTGCCTTAGAAAACTCGATTTTAAGGTAAAATGACTAAAATGTGTCCTAAAGTATACCTTTGATATGAAAGTATCTTCGTAACTATAAAAGACTCGATATTGACATAAAATGACAATCATATCCTAAAGGGGCAATCTTCATGGTAAATATGACCTAAACAACAAGAATTACTGTAAGGTCTCTAAACTTTTCAAAATTATAATTTAAGCCCTAAACTATGGAAAATGCTAGAATACATCTAAATATCTTAAATGGGTTAGGTGGGTTATTTAATGTTGAAATGCCTTAATTAACCATAAGATGCAAGGTGTTTACTAAATAAAATCTAGACTTTTCTAATTTCTCAATTTAGTCCCTAAATGGATTAGAATTGCAAACAAATATCAAATTATATCAAAATACATGGAAAATTCACCTAGGAACTCTAAGACCATTTGGCCAAACAACTTTGGCCTAAGAAAATATTATTTTGCAATTTAATCCCTAAGGTTTCAAATTTCCAAAAAGAGCCCTAAAGCAAAGAATACTTAACAAGTGACCAAAGCATGACAAAAATGCATGAAAAAGTCTCTAAAATACCTTAGGAGCATTTGGCCGATGGAAGAACTCACCATACAACAACTTTTCAAAATTTTACTTTAGTCCCTAGGTTTTTTAAAATTGCTTAAGACACTTTAATGGATGAATAATTGCTAAAATAGCCATACATGGTTCGGCCAAGACTTAGAATTGCCTTTTCGAGCCCTAAAAAAAGAAACAAATTAATTTGAACACCTAAAAATCCAAATGTTATGAAATCGTCCTAATTGACTTAAAAGAAAAAGGAAAATTAGCTTGGAAGCCCCTCTAGTATCCGACCAAAATAAGAATGTCCCCCCCAAAAAAAAAAATCCTTCCACTAACCTAAGCATGAATGGTATAGCAAAGTCATCCTAATATACTACCAAGCTTAAATCTCCATAAATTGTGTGAAATAACAATAATTTGTAACATGCAAGCATGAATTTCATGATTTCATGAAAGAAAAGAGAAAATATCTTCACAAGAATTCATGCAATCAAGATTTATCCCTAGCTTGCATGGAAATAAATTAAAACATTCTAAACTTTGAAAATGCATCTCCATGAAAGTCCAACAAGAATAGGGATGTAAAAGGTACAAGGGATCCAAATCCTTTGTTGTCTAACTCTTACCTTTCTTAGATATTAAAAATCAATAAAATATAAAAAAGCATCCAATATAGTAAATATTGAAATATCCACTTTGCCCTGTGGATCTTTAGTGAGGGACTTACATTTAGTAAAGTTTTAATTCATGTATTAATCATCCATACAATTAGAAGTTATCTTGATTTCAAATGTCGCAATCTAAAATAAAATGAATCAAAAAGATTCCCAGAACTTGGTTTCTTGAAAGATTCTTAAAGACCATAAGCAGCACACATGTCCTGCCTTTAATGGTTATCCATACAGGTAGTTGCAAAAATAATCTTGAGCACTTGTAGCTCTCTAATGCTAGCTAGAAGGCTTGTTAAGCCTGAACCAAACTGTAACTAATATTCTTGAATAAAAAAAAACCAAGAAGGAAGCAAGATTGCACTAACCACAATAGCTCTTAGGGAGGTGGTGCAATCTTTAAAGATTTATGTGGGTGGAAATATCATTTAGGAAAAACTAATTTTTCTTGCTAAAAAAGATATCTTCTTAATATATTCAATAGCTTTTTATCTCAAAATTAGGGTAAAACTCTCTAATAAGATCTTCAAGCCATCATATCTATATATACTAGCTATTTAGATGGAAGACTTCTGACCTAGTTAAAACTCCTAAGATAAGTTGTTAGCATTGAATTAATTCTGGTTTTAATATAACAATAACCTAAAGTTAAATTGGCTTGTTTTTAGTTATTTCTATAGTACGACTTTCCTTTAATTAGATTAAAAACATTTTGAAAACTACAACATCAATTTAAACCTCATATTTTCTCAAGAATGATGTTTCTAATGCACGCTGGTACTTAGAATATGTTTGAGATTTGGCTAAGTTTTAAGCCAAGAAAAAACATTTTACAAAGTATTTTCAATGAATGTATCAATACAAGTATTATAGTAAATACAATGGTTCAAACCATCAAAATATGACACAGCATGGTAAGTATCGATGCATACCTTACATGTATTGATACAATGCTTGGCAGTAGCTAATGTTTTCTTGAAAACCTTAAAAGTATCGATACAAATGGTCTTGTATTGATATAACATGCTAAGTATCAAGACAAATGGTCTTGTATTGATATAACAAACTCTCTATGTATTAATAAAATACCTCATAATGGCTAATTTTTCAAATCATGTATCAATACCTCACTATTTGTATCGAGACAAGAAGAGCGTAATTAAACATTAACTTGAAATTATGAAGGCTACTATGGCTCTACACCTTAGTCAATAATGCCCAACAATCACATAATATTTCCAAGCTATAAACTTCACCAACACTACCAAATGCAAGAATTAAGAAAAAAAGAAAAACTATAGCCCAATCATTCATCTCTCTAAGCTTTAAGTTAGCTCAAATTGTGTATAAGATTAATTTTTCCTATTGTATTTATATTCTTTGTATCATATCATTGTAATCATTGTTCTTTAAGCTCAAACTTGTAAACACCAAACCGTTTAGAGATCTTCTTTGTCTACATCCGAATCCTTGTGTAAAGGAGAGGTTACTACTTTTATGATGCAAAGGTAGATGTTGCTATCTAATACTAAAAAGATATAGAGGATAAAGGTTATATGTAAGCCTAGAAAAGATAAATGGGAAGAGGTTTCTATCTAAGCTTTCAAAAGATAGATAGTTGTAAAGGTTATATTTTGTCCTTGAAAAGTATCAATCAAAGATAGTAAATTAGGAACTCTTTGGTAAGTAAGGTCAAGGGAGAGGATGCAGGCATCAAGGCTAAAGCTTTATAAATTTGATTGTGTTTGCTTCTCTTTCACTTCTTATTTACTATTCATTATTCACTATCTTGTTTATTTAAGTTTTTCATTATATTTCTTAATTTACATACTTAAAGTTTTAATTTGTAAAAAGATTTTGAGATATCAATTCACCCTTCCTAATTACGTTCACTACATTGGAGCTAAAAATTGGTATAAGAGCTTATGTCTCATTCTTATAGGCTTAATGTCCTTGAGCAAAGATCTATAAAAGACCAAGTAAAATGGCTAGTGGCGATTTTTTGGGTATGGGCCATAAGGGACATTTAACTAAAAGGCCTTCTCTCTTCAATGGTAAAATCAATGCTTATTAAAAAATAAGGATAAGGCTTTTTTATTTAAGCTCATGATTATCAAGTGTGGAGGATAATCATGAATGGCTCACTCATCCTAAAAAAAATAGTTAATAATCTAGAAGTCCCTAAAAAAGAATGGGAATGGATGAGAAAGACACTGAGATGTCTTAACTCAATGCCAAGGCCATGCACACACTCTTTTCTGCATTAGGCCCGAATAAGTATAATATGGTGTTATTATGTGATACTGCCAAGGAGATATAGGATAAGTTGGCTATCACACAAAAAAATACCAATCAAGTTAAGGAGTCCAAGATTAGCATGCTTACTCTCGAGTAAGAGATGTTCAAGATGAAACTAGAGAAGAGCATCAAAGATATGTTAAACTGATTCATAGACATCATCAATGGCTTAAAGAGTCTTAAGAAGATTTATTCCAATATAGAGATGGTCAAGAAAATCTTGAATAGCTCCTTAAGTTATGGGAAGCTAAGGTGATCGTGATTGAGAAGTCAAAGGACCTCAACCTCTTTACCTTAGATAAGCTCATCAGATCATTCCTTACCTATGAAATGAAAATGAATCATGGAAAAGAGCAACCAAAGATAGTTAGACTTGCATTAAAGGCTTCCATGAGAGAGGAAATAGAGGATAAAGACAAGGACAATGAAGATGTTAAGATAATCATTTTTGCCAAGAAATTCAAAAAATTCATGAAGATGGATAAACGTAAATCATCCCAATCAAGCAAGATTGAATAGGTGGCTACATGGAGTGATAGTGATGCATCCGACAATGAAGATGATGAAGCGACTAATCTATGTCTCATGGCTCTTGATGAGAGGTAACCTTAAACTCTTCAAATTTAAATTCTATACATTTAATGAATTGCAAGATGCATTTGCTGAACTTTCAATTGAGTTTTAGGGAAATGAACTCAAAATATAAAAAAAATGATTTCAAAATTGAAATTAAAAATGATTTATTATTTAAATAAAAAATTATGTTAAAAAAAGAAAATAAAGATTTGAAAAATAATATTGATGACACCAAACTAAAAATTAACATTTTAGAGATAGTCAATTTTGATTTAAAAAAGAAAATTGAAAGCTTGGAACAAGAAAAGAAAATCATTTCCAACAAATCTTCTCCAGATAGTATAACCCAATGTGATCATTGCAAATACCATGCTCATACGTCATATACTTGTCTTATTAAAAAAAAGGCACAATTTAAAGTAAGACAAGTATAGGCAAGAAAATTTATAAGGGACTTAGTAACTAACTTTAGGACCTAAAGAAATTTAGGTACCAACAATCTAGTGAAAGTCTTTTATAAGTGTGTTGGAGCAATGAGGAGCAAAGCAGTACAAATGAATGCTCTAGAGACACAAAGAAGTGTGATAGGTAATCTCTAAGCCTTATGATTGTTTTCATCATATATGGTTATCTATTTATGTTAAACATATACATATGTTTATTTATAAATAACGATTTATTGAAACATATTTTTATATTGTTTTAATTCAAAACAATTTTAATGAAAAATTCATGTTTTGCATCCTTAGTGATTAGCTTAATTGTGTATGCATTTGATGATATACTAGATTGATTTGTGAAATAATGTTATGAAGCATAAACTCAAGCATGATTTGTGCATAAAAGCTTAATTTTGAAAATTTTAATATTATGAGATGTTAAAAAGCTCTAATTTATGACTAAATAATACGCATATATTTGGGGAGAGATTTAGAGCTTACTTATACGATTTGATGCTATGACCATGCATTAGCAAGTCTTTAAGTCTCTTTAATGCTTTATATGTAATTATGCTTGCATGAGACTTAGGATGTTTGATTATTGTAAGTTCATGTTTTATGGCTTGACAAGTTTGGAATACATTGAACTTGTGCATATATAGTTTGAAAGAAAATTTCTTATTTCAAGACTTGTAGTTGCATATTGCTTGAAGTTAAGTTGCTTATGAGACCAAATATGCAAATTTATTCAAACATTGTATCAAAAGTTATTTTAATTGAAACTTTTGGTCATTCAAATGAATTTCAAGTGTTTAAAATCAAAAGTTTGCATAAAAACTTCAAATCATGAGTTATAGGATGCTAAATTGCATGTTTTTCTAAGAATTTTTCACAAAAACTTAAGGCATGTATCGATGCCTTAAGCCTTATATCAATATAATGAACCAAAACATAGATTGTATTGATATGTTAAATGTTGTATAGATACAACACCATGTGTATTGGTACATGTGTCTAACATGGCTCAGACACGAATCCTGACTAGCCCAACTTAAAAGGTGGGTGTACCCCTCATTCCTATATATTTATATATCATTATTATTTTTTACTTCTAAGGGCCATATCATCATTATTTGTTTCTTATTTTTGGCGATTGAATATTGAGATGAATCTCTCACTCAACTTAACCCTAAATAGTCATTACAAAATAACTATTTATTTTAGGAGTCACCACCAATCTATTTGGGCTAGGTGAGATTGGTCACCTATCGAAGTTCGTATTTTGAGGGTTACAAAACCCCTAAAAACAATGAGATCTATGATAATACTAGAGATCACTTGAAAGGGTCTGGGAGTCAGTTACAATCACGAGTAAGGATCGATCCCTCTGATGATGCCCAGTAATCAATACCTTATTATTCATGTGTTAACTTAAAAATTGATTTTTACCCAATTTTGATTTTTAGTATTTAATTATAATTCCCATATTTCAAAATTTTCTAAATCCTAAATTTATTATTTCATATAAAAAATTGTGTTTCTAACATTGGTGAAAATCAAAATATCTTTTACACCTTACCAAATGACCCAAGGAACATAAAAGGTTTTATCATTATATCTTTCACACCTTACTGCAGAGTCAGAGGAATATGAAAGGTTTTAAAAAAATAAAAAATATCTTTCACACCCTATTGAAAGACCAGGGGAATACGAAAGTTTTATTTTTACAAAATTCAAAAAAAGTCCAAATTTTCTCATTTTTAAAATGATACCTCATTATTAAAATAATCCGTGAAACCACTCTCATATATTAAAAGGCATTCCACAAACTACTTTAACTCGGAGACATTGCTTTAATATTCAAAAATTTTAATTTTATGAAAATACTAAAATTTGTCTAAGATTTAATTTTAACTACACGTATGAAAATGTCCCTTAAAGTACCTTTGACATAAAAGCATCCTAGTAACTTTAAAGTTCCTTAAAGGACTCGGTTTTAATGCAAATTACTAAAAATGCCTTTAAGGTATACTTTCAATGTGAAAGTATCTTGATAACCTTAAAAGACTCGAAAATGATCATAAAAGGATGAACCTATCTAATGCATACCTTTGGCATGAAAGCATCCCGATAACCACATAGGACTCAATTTTAAGGCTAATTACTAAAATGCCCTTTGTTAACTTTGATTTTGGTTTTGATATAACAAACAACTTAAGCTAATTTAATACTCAACTTAGTATTTGTGTTTAATTTGAAAAGCATTTTGAAAAGTACTAAGTCTGCAATTTGTCAAAAAATATATATGCTCCAAAATGTATATTTATACTTAGAATAATTTTTGAGATTTGTCTGAGTCAACAAAATTCATTTTACAAACATTTTTAAAGGTTTGTTTCGATACAAAGAACAAATACATCGATACTATGCTTAAAAACCCTTAAAGGTATCGATACAAGTGTGTATGTATCATAGAGCTTGTTTGGTATCGATACTCACCCCATGTGTATCGATACAATGCTTGGCACTAGCCAAGGTTTGGTTGAAACCCTCAAATGTATTGATACAGCTTGCTTGGTATTGATATTCATCCCATGTGTATCGATACAAGGCTTGGCAGTAGCCAAGGTTTGCCTGAAAACCTCAAATGTATTGATACAAGAGTGTCTGTATCGATACAGCTTGTTTAGTATTGATACTCAGCTCCCTGTATCGATACAACAAGCTATAATGATCACTTTTTTGATTCCTGTATCAATAATATTGGTATTATATCGATACTAGACAGTGGGACTGAACAGAAACAAGCATTTATGAAGGCTACAATGGCTCTCCAACCACCACATTAAATGCCCAATGTCTATGAATCAATTTCTAGCTATAAATGGAGGTTCCCAATAGCTAAAGAATCAGAGATACAAAAATCATTGAATCATTGAACAACAAAAGCTCAAAAATCATCAAATTCTTCATTTGTACTTGTATCAAATTGTACTCTTCAAGCGTATTTGCATCTCATTCATCTTGTACTTAAATTCCAGCAAACATCTACCTACTAGAGGTTCAATCTGTTTGCAAAATACTTCATTCGTATCATAAAAGGGGTTGTGTGAAATTGAGTGAAAATATTTGAGAATTTAGGGTAGAATTCTCAAAGGGATTGAAAGGTTCTATCTAAGCCTTAAAAGATAATGGTGTAAGGTTATACC
>JBBYHL010010748.1:0-11904 GCA_038381835.1 Adansonia madagascariensis
TACAACCATAAAGTATTAAGTTAAAAAACATTGAACAAAACAATTTAAATTAAACTATTCCATTTAATAAAAAAAGATAGCCACTAATTGTCTATTTCATTCTATCCCTTAGAATACGAATTGACTGGTAGATACCTTCTTACACTTTTACTGAATAGGAGGCCCAATAGATATCTTCTCAAATATCTGTTTTCACTCAATGCTGAATTTGATTTGAACTTGAAAGAGTATGCAGTAGGTGATATCTATATTCCTCGAGGGTTGTTGCTAACCGTTGCATATGAATCATCAATAACTAACGTTATGCATTTTGAAAGTAGTGAATTTCTCCCACACTACCGTCAACTTCTTTGTAAATAGAGGCTTCTGACCACCACGATTTTAACTTCGTCACACATTGTTTGTTCCTAACAAAATAAGTATGCCCTAGCATGTTCCCCTAACAGTTTATCCATAATAGGATCCAAGCTCTTCTTTATTCTAGATCATTAAATTCCTACCTCAAAGATTTAAAAATGAAA
Organism: Adansonia madagascariensis; assembly: GCA_038381835.1. NCBI lineage: Eukaryota > Viridiplantae > Streptophyta > Magnoliopsida > Malvales > Malvaceae > Adansonia > Adansonia madagascariensis. The sequence goes on from JBBYHL010010748.1 coordinate 522, forward strand.
CTGAAAGAACTCCTTAGCATATGTCCTTAAAAATACTTCTTTTTTGTGTTTAAGGCTCTTACCATTAAATCTGACTTTAGGTCCTGATCTTCTCCCTACTGTCCACCACATCTGCTAATAATTCATTAACATCAAGCACCAATAACTTTTTTTCCATTTCCTTTTGTTTTGATTTGGCTACTTCATTTTCCTCTGCTTAAAGGAGTTAATAATTATCATTGAACTCATTTTCAAGTTCAACTAGGAGTTGTTAGGTCACTTTCAAGTAGCACTTAACAATTATCATTTAACTTATTTTTAAGTTCAAGTTCAAGTTCAACTTCAAGGTATTGGGGCTTACTCTCAGGTGGTAGTTGACAATCATTCAACTCATTTTCAAGTTCAACTTTGATGCATTAGGGCTTACTTTCAGGTGGCAGTTGACCATTAAAATTATTTATAGTACTAACATTACATAATAGAGAACACTTACTTATTGATTTTTTTTTGTTCTTTTAAAGTTTAGTGTTGCGGTAATTATATTAAAGCTTAATTTGACTAGAGCAAAAGATGTTTCCAAAGTCAGCAATAACTTTTCCAATCCTACCTTAACTTCAGCTACCTAATGCTCTAGCTTTGCTAATCATTGCTCGAAAAGTTGCTCTACTACTTTTCTTCTAGGTAAAAGGTTTCATTGTATATTATTATATCTTCTTGGGTTTGACCACCATGTTGTTCTTAGGCTTGACCACCATGCTTTTCATGATCAGCTGTTGCAGTTCCTTGAAAAAGCCCCCAATCAAATGTTGAGAGATAATCATAGTAGGATTTTTTATCTCTTCATTAGCACTCTGTTTAACCCCGACTCTTTTGCAAAACTTTGTTACTAAAGAAGGAAACCATATCCACCTGGTTTAGATTACATGTTGAATTTTTTTTTGTAATTAGTTAGCCAAGATTCATGGGTTTGTTATTCATGATACAGTAAACCATGATGCAGGGATCTATTGGAACATCATTGCAATGGTTGATTGGAATTAATTTAGAGCAAACAAATTGCAACCAAACCTGAGCTCCTTTACTAAAAGAATTTTTGTAAGTGAACATGAATTCTTGTTGGATTTCTCATATCCTTACTTGCATATTGATCAAAAATAATTTTAATATCGACAATTTTATCCATCATTTAAGCATACAGATCAATTTTTGGTGCTGTAGTACCATAAAATTGATTACGGATTCTTTGATCTAACTAACCTTTTTACTCCTGACATTAGAGACCCCTTTCTCGCTTACTTGGGATGCATTGGCATAAAACTCCCTAACCACTTGCATAGCCGCTAGGCAAGAGTGCTCTATGAATTTTCCCCACTCCAATTGCTCGATTATGTTTACATAATAAGTGTTCAAATTCTCAAACTTTAACTCTCTCTCCTGAATAACATGTTTCGTATGCTTTCTCAATGTTTCATTGTAATAAGCTTCGGCCTTTTCATTTATAAATCTATTTTTGGTACCAACTGGGAAGGTGATGAAGTCTCTGTATCATTGTGTCTTGGAATTTTTTGCATTCTCGATAAGCCATGACCCTTTGATTGCGATACTTTCCTCTTTGCTGCCATTAAAAGATTTCCTAATGGGAGTTAAATTAAGGTTTCATTAATTTTCCTAAACCTAATTTATGCTAAAATAAATTATCTAGGAGCAAAATTATCAGTGCGCGAAATGAAGATTTGTTTTAAAACTTGGTGCCCTAATTTTACTTTTGTAGGTTTTAAAACTTGAACGTCATTTTGAAGTTGAGAGGTCAAATGACTCAATATTCCACATTTAAGATAAAGGCTCAAGGGTTTAGGGTAGGAAAAGAGTTGCAGCGTGATTTAATTACCATAGAAAACCCTAATCAGTTAAAATGATCAACCTTTTTGTGTTTAACATGAAGAGTTTGGATGATATTGGTAATCGCACATTTTGTTTTATTAATCACCTAAAGTATAATTATTTAATATAAAGTTGTTGCAACGTGATAGCCTAGTTACTGCGCCAACTATTATGCTACTAATTTTTATAAATAATTATTCAATTATACTTTTAAATATCTTAATTACAAAAATGCCATGCTATTATCATTATGCTACAGCATATAAACCCTTTCCACCCTATTAATTACAAAAGACCACACATTTAATGTCGTGTCATCTTAACTATTAGTAGTAAAAATATATTTGATAGTTTATCTGCAAATATAAGGAAATATGGCAATAATATTGGTACAAATACAAATAATGCTTACTGAAGATATATTGGCAGTTTACTGTTGAATAATACGAATTAGTGCTAGCATAAATAAAGAAGGTTGATGGCTGTTTTAAATTTATTATAACATAAATAAAGAAATCTTTCCATGAATCCCACAGATTATCTATAAAATCATTGTCTCTTAAACTTTTTCATACAATCCTAAACTTACTTTAAGTTTTATATCTAATGCAAGGAATTTCAAAATATTTCTCTAGACTCCAAGCACTATCTTTTCAAAAACCTCTTTAACAATCAAAGTAAGTAAACAGGGCCCAAAAACTATTTTATGTACCGTAATCATTATTCTTTTTAATGGATGTTTATTATGAATTAATTTTCCTATGTTTATTTACAAGATTTTCAAATATATAGGGACTTTTATAATCAACATCAAAGGCTTACTAAAGGACATTGCTATAACCAAGGGATTTTAAAATCCCACGTACAAGTTCCTAACCAATGTGGAGGATAAGTTCTAGGCTTTCATCACCATTAACCCAATCGAAGGCAACTAGGATCTGAACCAATAATTGTCAAGAAAAGCTTTAGAGTAGACTAAGAAGAAGCTAAAAGGAATTCTATGCCGCAAGCAATAAACCATATTTACACCAACTTTGGAGTGGAGATCGTGGACTACAACCCCTTAAACATGAGAATTTACAGAGAGATGTAGAAAAACCAAAATTTTCTCATAAGCAAGAGGCACAGACTTTGAGGTGCAATAAAGGAGTGCAAACGAACTTGCACAATAAATACATTAAGATATCAATGAGAGAATAGAATTTAAAAAGAATTTGAAAGAGAAGTTTCAATGTTGGCTAAGATAGTGTACTTTGGTTTATGGTTTCTTATTGATGGTGATGGTCCAAGTTTGTTTTTATTATTCATGAAAGTTGATGGATTTTTATATATATGTTGATAGATGTTGATTAATATTTATATACATGTTGATTAAAGTTTATGCATGTTCATGTGATTTAATGTTTTGTGTTGATGGTCGATTTTTGTTTTGATGTTGTTTTAAGAATATAGATTTATGCTTGTATATTATTTTCATGGGAAGATGATATTATCTACATAAAGCTAAATTACTAGTATTAGGATGTACAAAAGTTACCAAATCAACTCGCCTCATGCGTTCCCATTCTTACCAACTTCTTATCTGTAAGAAATAGCCACATTCTCTGTTAAATCATTAGGCATCATGTCCCATCATTTTCACATCTGAGGTAACTATATTTATTTTATTAATTTTCCCCTTCCATAGCTAGTTGCATCTGTTTTCTCTTATAATCAATAAATGATGGTGAGTGTTTGTAACCTTTTTGTTTCACCATTTAACACTATGTTATGTTTCATTGTTTCTTTTTGCATGACCAATTAATATTAATATAACTAGATATACAAATTGATCAATTGGACTACCCTAAACCAATTTCAATGTTGAATTAGTATAAGTAAATTTAGAATTTGATCAATTGGATAACCTAAAACCAAATTTAACTATAATTACTGTAATTAAATGTACAACTCATTAATTAGATAACCGGTCACCAATTTCAACTAGACTTACTATAAGTATGTCTAAAAAATTGCTAATTTAATAATATATATTTATCAATTAGACAAAACTACTCGCCTATTTATAATACAATTAGTGTAACTGCATAAATGAATTCATCATTTAAACTAGCAATCAACAATTTCAACTACTAACAAACAATTTCATAAATCGACGCATTAACATTATAATTGTGATGACATTATCTTCACCATCTAGTAATAAACAAGCATGTTGACATTACAAATGCTATGATGTTATCTTTACCATCTACTAACGAATGATTTCTTAAACCGGCACATTGACATTAGAATTGCTGCTGTGTTATCTTTACCATCAATAACAAATAAGCACCCTGACATTACATATGCTGTGGCATTATCTTTACCATTTACTAACAAATGATTTCCTAAATCGGTGCCTTAACATTACAAATGCTACAGCATTATCTTCACCATCTACTAACAAATAATTTCCTAAACTGGTGCACTAACAATACAAATTCTACAAGTTATCTTCAGTATCTATTAACAAACTATTTCTTAAACTAGCGCATTCACATTACAAGTGCTGTGGCATTATCTTTACCATGGAATATTGGTGAGTTCATTAAATTGATGCATTAAAATGTAAATAGCACTACGGCATTTATTCCACTTGCTGTGGAATCGAGTTTCATGAATGTTGCAGTGTCTATTTGTTTAATGAATTCAAAAATAGCAATAGATATATAATTGACATTTCAATTAACAGTAATAGATATATAATTATTGTTTCAATTATAAATTAGAGTTCTATAACTTTTAAAGTTATATCTTTGGAGGTTACAGAGTAATAAAATGCATGGATTATGTGAAATATATAGAATCATCGATTGCGGATAATTTTAAGATTTAACTTTCTTGGCTCAGTCAATTGAAAAAAACACATTTGTTTATAATTCATAGTTGTGTTCGCAATGAATTTCCTCTATCCTGTTGACAGAGCCATGTTATCGTTATTACATATATAATTGACATGCCATTTTTTCACCTTTCGCTCAACCGAGAGAACTAAGGATGCAGGATGGGGTGGTAAGTGATCGCAAGTGAATTTTGTAGGAACATGCTACAATTCAATTGTTAATTAGTATAACTACATTGTATATGATGTTTAAACTATTAATAAAAAAAACCCCATACTATGCATTACCAAAAGGAAAGATGGATTTTCCATTGATGGAACTATCGTGTAGTCAAACTTTGGCCTCACTCTTTTAAACTCTTCTGTCTCGAGATCAATAATCTTAGGTTCAATTTTACTATTGATGGGACAGCTTCATCTCTTACTTTTGCTTTTTCAAAAGTTTAGGATTGAAGGCAAATAAAATATAAGTAATAGATAAAAATTTTTTTAGGGTTAAGAATTGCATATTGAATGTAAAAAGCATTACAAGGTCTTGCGATTTCTTGCCAATAGTGGCCCAGCTATTTTGATTTACCCACATTTTATGAAAACTGATACTTCAAATCTTTTACTAAGATCATAGCTAAAGATGATCAAATCTTTTGGCTGAATGTTATTTTCATTTATAAATCTCCTCCAGCCATTAATAAAGCATAATCTATTATTTTTTTAATAAATGTCATATGTTGCATAAGCCCTGGTGGACCTTTGACTTTAACAATCGTATCTGTTTTGAAATTTTGCATATAATGAATGGAAAAGTCATACTAGTATTTTTTGTAATATTTTATGTCTTAAAATTCCTAATTGTATATGAACCTTAAATAAACAAAACCCTAAACCCGTCTATATTAGGTTTATACCAAAAATTCTGCGTTGATAATGCTCGACAGCATAAATTAAAAAAATTACACAACTGTCTCAATCTTTCGTTTTCATTTATCTGAATGGCAAAGCTAGCACTAGATTTTAGGGGTCAACATGATTTTCTCAAAGACGATTGATTTTAAAGTTTTTTTAATTAGGTTTTTAGGGTAATAGTTAAACCTTTGCCTTTTAATATCCCTCAAGAATAGGTTCTTTTGCTTTTTAATATCCCTCGAATGTCTAGAACACTGATAGAAGTAGTGTTTAATCATGCTTTTATTTAATCACATTAATCACATAAATGTTGCACTTTTTAAGTTGATGCCATGACATATACAGCTTTTCAATGCGATGAATATTGCTCTATTTGTTAAGAAATACCTCTTGAATGCCATGTCTTTTATCCTCTACTAGAGTAGTCACTAACTCTAAGCACCAATTTTTCTTTCTTTTAATTACCATTCATGAAGAATCTCATTATAAATATCCTTTCTTCGCTTTATTTGATGATTTACCTATAGTTATGGGGAAGTGTGGCAATTATATCATTTAGAATGATTCAACTGACGTAGTGTACATATGGTAGTTAACTAATACCAATTAATGAAATTACAAATGAAAAAGGTTTACAAGTGTTTTTCATTTAATATTTGATAAATGAATCAATCTGTCCATATCTCCTATAGATAGTTTATAGAATGTTTATAAAATTATCATCTGCTAAAGTTCATACAGGTTATAGTTTATAGAATGTTTATAAAATTATCATCTGCTAAAGTTCATACATTGGTTAACCTGTTTTCACTTTCACACCGACTACAAGCAATTTTAGAAGGTCTCTTGCACTTTGAACATTTTATTCTTAAACCAATCTTAAACCACCAAAGAAGGTAAGTAGTACTAAAACCATATTCCCTAAGCTCTAATCATTATTCACTGTTAATGGTTATTTATTGTGAAATGATTTTTCTATTTGCTTTTCTATAGGATTTTTGAATATATGGGGACTTTTAGAATCAACTTCCAAGGCTTATTGTAATACATTGCTATAGCCATGGGATTTCAAAATCCCATTTATGATTTCGTGACTAATATGAAGAACCAGTTCAAGGCTATCATAGCATCAACCCAATGGATCCCAATCAAAAGCTGTAGCCGATAGTTATTGAGGGTCCAACCTTTTTCTTAGACCAACATAAAGTAGAAAAGAATTCTATACCCAGGTGCTGGACCTAAATACGCTTTAAGTTTGGGGTGGAGATGGACAGCTATAATAGTGGAAACATATAAGCCGACTACAACTTATATGAAAACCAAAAGTTTCTTGCCTAGAAAGCCCTACAGACTTTGAAGCACTGTGACAAAGCATATATGGAGATACACAACATGTATATAGCAGAGATGAATGAGGGAACTGAATTCGAAAGGAAAATGAGAGAAAAGCTTTAAGCTTTGTTGGCTAAGATATCCTGAATTGGTTTTGTTGTATATGGCTCATATAATTTTATATACAGAGGTAAGTGGGCTAATGCTGGAGCTAAGTGACGGCATCTGCCTTTTATAAGGCCCACAGATAGATAGGTTGGGGTACAGTACATGGGTAATTTTGTAAAATTATACTGGGTAAGGTTAGTATAAATATATGGTTGATGTAACCCTAAATTAAGTAGTGAATAAAATTATCAGCCGCCGTTCCCCGAGGATATAGGCACATTACTGAACCTTGTTAAATCTTCGTGTTGATTTTTTTTCTTTTTCTTTATGTTTTCGTGATTCCTTGGTTCTTAAATTCAACAACTGGCATCAGAGTTGGGTTAAGATGATGAACTCTATTGCAAAATTTGATGTGGGAAAATTTAATGGAACAGGCAATTTTGGATTATGGCAACGGGGGGTAAAAAACTTGTTAGCACAGCAAGGGATATTGAAAGCACTGAATGAAAATAAATCACAGACTATGGAAGATTTCGAATGGGAGGAATTGCAGGCGCGAGCAACGAGAATGATTTGACTATGTCTGTACCACGTTATAGATCTCACATCCCTAGTAGAGGTCTAAAAAAATTGAAGAGTCGGTATATGTCAAAGTCCTTAACAAATAAATTGTATTTAAAGCAAAAATTATATGGCTTGAAGATGCAGGAGGGTACAGATCTAGCACAACACATTAATTTCTTCAATCACATTATTAGTGATCTGTTGAGAATTGAAGTTAAGATTGAAGAAGAAGACAAGGCTATGATTTTGCTATGTTCATTACCTCCTTCGTATGAACACTTGGTTACTAAACTCACATGGGGAAAGGATACAATTACTGTGGAAGAGATTACTGCAGCACTGTTAGCCCATAACCAACGTGAGCAAAATTCCACAAATAGCACCCAAAATGAAGGGCTGTATGTGCAAGGGAACCAGGAACATGGAAGAAGGCAGAGTAAAGATACTATAAGCAAAAAAAACTCTAGGTCAAAATCCAAGGGCAGAAAGAATGTTGGATGTTATAAGTGCCAACAAATGGGGCATGTTAGAAGGGACTATCCAAATAAGAAGAAGCAGAATGATGAAAGGAATAGCGATTCATCAAATTCTACTAATGTGGTACAGAATGATGATTTAGATGGCATTGATGGGGATTTGCTATCAGTCTCTTCATGTTAACTCACGGATTCATGGATTTTGGACACAAGGTGTCCATTTCACATGACTCCTAACAAGGACTAGTTTGATTCATATAGCTTATGTAATTTTGGTTTCGTCTATTTGGGTAATGATAGCTTGTGCTATTATTGGAAAGAGACAAATCAAAATTAGGATGCATGATGGTGTTGTTAGGATGTTGTGTGATGTTAGACATGTACCAAGATTGAAAAAGAATTTGATTTCTTTGGGTGCCTTGCATGCTAACGGTTTTGGCTATAACACTCATAAGGATTGCGTCAAGGTGAATAAGGTTGTGTTGATAGTAATGAAAGCGAAAATGACTGCATGGAACATTTACAGGCTGGTAGGAGATACAGTTGTAGGTGGAGCTGCTGTTGCAGAATTTGATCATGATAGTACAGCTCTGTGGCACGTGGGACTAGGTCATCTAGGTGAAAGTAGGATGACTAAACTTCATAAAAGGGGTTTATTGAAGAGAATTACATGTTGCAAATTGGATTTTTGTAAGTTCAGTGTGCTTAGGAAATAGTCTAGAGTGAAATTCAAGACGGCTAGACACAAAACTAAAGGAATTCTTAATTATGTGCACTCTGATGTATGGGGTCCTACAAGAGAGTTGTCATTGGGTGGTCACAATATTTTGTTACTTTTATTGACGATTTTTCTAGGAAGGTTTGGTTATATTTCATAAAACAAAAATTTAAAGTTTTTGCCAAGTTCAAGATATGGAAAGCAGAGGTTGAGAACCAGACGGGAAGAAAGATTAAGTATTTGAGATTAGACAATGGCACTGAGCACACAGACTCACAGTTTTTGAAATTTTGTGAGGAGCATGGCATTCAGAGGCACTTCACAATCCGCAAAACACCATAGCAAAATGGAATTTCACAAAGGATGAACAAGCCCTTAGCTGAAAGAGCTAGGAGTTTGAGATTAAATGGAGGACTTCCTAAACATTTCTGGGTAGAAGCAGTGAGTATGGCATGTTATCTCATTAAAATATCACCATGAGCCTCTTTGGGTGGAAAAGTCGTAGAGGAAGTGTGGCCAGGTAATGACATTGATCTTTCTAAACTAAGAATTTTTTGTTGCCCAGCTTATGTGCATGTTCCTAATGACGAGGGGTCTAAACTTGATCCGAAGTCAAAGAAGTGCATTTTTTTGGGATACACGAAGGGTCAAAGGGTACAAGTTCTGGAATCCAAAAGCAAAGAAAGTGGTGATCAGCAGAGATGCAGTATTTGATGAAAAATCCATGTTGCAGCAAAACAATAGTGAGAATGTGCCAACTTCAGAAGAGAGCAGTAAAAAGGTGATAAAGGTAGAGCTAGAACAACATGCAAAAGATGTTGAAAAAGCTAGAAGTTTTAGTTCAAGGGATGAGAGATCCTTGTCAGATGGAGAGCAACATCAAAGTATAGCCACAAACAGACCCAGACGCACGGTTAAGCCTCCAACCAGGTATAGTTTTGAAGATTTAGCCTCCTTTGCACTTACTATTAGTTGTAGAGATCTTGTCACTTTTCAAGAGGTAATAAACAGTGAGGATAAAGATAAATGGCTAGGTGCCATGGTAAAAGAAATTAAGGCCTTACACAAGACCAAAACTTGGGAGCTGGTTGAACTTCCTAGGGGAAAATGAGTTATAGGCTGCAAGTGGGTGTACAAGAAAAAGTCAGCAGTATCAAAAAAAGAAGGGGAAAAATTCAAAGCTCATCTAGTGGCAAAAGGATACTCACAGCAGAAAAAAGTTGATTATGATGAGATATTTTCTCCTGTGGTTATACACACTTCCATCAGGGTGGTGTTGGCATTAGTAGCCAGCTGGGACATGCATTTAGAGTAGATGGATGTGAAAACAACTTTCCTTCATGGCAATTTGGAGGAGTAGATTTACATGGAATAGCTACAGGGGTTTATTCAACCTGGACAAGAGAATTTAGTTTGTAGCTTGAAGAAATCACTATATGGGTTGAAGCAATCTCCACGGTAATGGTACAAACGATTTAATGGCTACATAATCAAAATTGGTTACAGACAATGTGAGTATGATTGCTGCATTTATGTTAGGACACTTGATAATGGTTTTTTTTTTTTGCTACTATATGTGGATGATATGTTGATTGCTGCTAAGAATATGCATGATGTGATTGAGTTGAAAGCCTTGTTCGGAAAGGAATTTGATATAAAGGATTTAGGTGCTGCCAAGAAGATTCTTGGGATAGAGATCTACAGGGATAGGAGCTCAAGAAAACTGTGGTTATCTCAACGTAAGTATGTTAAAAAGGTGTTGAACAGATTTGGTATGAGCAAGGCTAAACCTGTTAGTACTCCGTTGGCAAATCATTTCAAACTTTCCCTAGATCAATGCCCAAAGTTAGATAGTGAGATTGAAGGTATGGCTTTTGTTCCTTATGCAAATGCTATTGGTTGCCTGATGTATGCCATGGTTTGTACAAGACCAGATTTGGCTCATGCTGTTAGTCAAGTTAGCAAGTTCATGTCAAAGCCTGGTAAACTGCATTGGAAAGCAGTTAAGTGGATTTTCAAGTATCTAAGAGGCACTATGGAGTATGGCCTTATGTTTGGCAGTAAAAAGAGTGATCCTTTAGTTGTAGGATATATGGATTCTGACTATCCAAGTAATTTGGATGATAGAAGGTCTATAACAGGATATGTCTTTACTCTTGCAAGAGGACCAATTTGTTGGAAATCAACTATTCAGTCCATTGTTGCATTGTCTACAACTGAAGCAGAGTACATGGCAATTGTTACGGTTGCCAAGGAAGCTTTAAGGCTTATAGGGCTAGTGAAAGAATTAGGTATTAAGCAAGGTGGAGTTAAATTGCACTGTACTAGTCAAAGTGCTATTTACTTGGCAAAGAATTAAGTTTATCATGCTAGAACCAAGCATATTGATGTAAGGTTCCACAAGATCAGGGAATTGGTTGGATTTGGTCAGATATTATTAGAAAAAATTCATACATCTGAGAATGCAGCTGATATGTTTACAAAGCCAGTTACTACAGACAAGTTCAAGTATTGCTTGGACTTGATCAATGTTTCCAA
>JBBYHL010010769.1:0-11903 GCA_038381835.1 Adansonia madagascariensis
GGTATGTTAAAGAAGTTGTGAAGTCGAGAGATTTGTTTCTTAAAAAAAATTTGAAAATTCCAGATTTGGTCGTCGAATTATGAAAAACATGTTTCTCCAATAACCAGATGAAATTTCCAATCGTTGGTTCTAAATCTAATTTGGGTTTTTTAAGAAAGAAAAAAAAAAAGAAACATTTTTTTAAAGATTTGAAAAAAAAAATGAAACAAGCTTAGTTGGGTCACCAGGTGATCCACGCAGGTCGCGTAGACGAAACAACCTGTTTGGAGTTCCCCCTTTTTTTTATTTTTCTTTTATCCGTTTAATTTTTAATTTTTATTTTCTTTTTAATATTTTATATTTTAAAAATTATTTTTATTTATTACATTAATTATTAACTAGTTTAAATCTTATTTACTGTAATCTTTGTTATTATTTTATAATTTATTTATTATGTACTTTTATTTATTTGACTTATTCATGTATTTTATTTTATTATTTCATGCATTCTATTCATTCTTCCAAGCATTTTATTTTTTATGTATTTGATTTATTTTATTCATATATTTTGTTTTAGTTTTTTTTATCCATATTTAACTCGATTTTTTTTTAATTACTTGATGCCTAGAATTGTTATTTGTTTACATTATTTATTTATTTATTTTATTTGTTTCATTAATTATTTCTTCTTGTCTCTAAGTATGATTTCATAATTAATAATAATTAAATTTAAAACATTTAAATGATGAAATCTTAAAACGTTACGCATAGCCAATTTCTAGAAATTTAGAGAAATTTCAAAGGTCAAACCAAATAGTGGACAGTACCTTAAAAGTTTTTAATTTTAATTTCTCTACTAAAGTTTAAATGTTTAAAATAAAAATATTGATCAATATTTACACATCCTTTTTTTTTCTGTAAAATACTAAATTCGGTGACAGAATTTTTTCACGTGAACAAATAATTTTTATTGAAGACTTTGAGGTGAGGTGGGTTTTTAAAATGAATAATTATTTGGTACATTAACAATAAAGGGTTTTTTTTTTTAACTTCACGAGCTAATTAAAACATATTTATCTTATTTATTTAATTTTTTTAAATATATATTTAAGATACATGACAATGTTTTAACCATGCTTGTAGAGTTAAAAATTTTTATTATCAATTTACCAAATATTTATTCTTTTAAAATTACTCCTAATGATGAAAAAGAACTCTAAAAGTTTACCAATATTCAAATAATAAGAAGAAGAAGAAGAAGAATGTTAGCTATAGTAGCTTTGAATTAATCTTAGTTTTGATATAATTAAAATTTAAGCTTAATTAGCTTATGTTTAAAAATTTTCAAAATTAGTATTTTTTCATGAAATATTTTGTAAACACTTCAAAAAATACTAGAATGTATTAACTCCTTCAAGCACTCAAAAATGTGTTCTTAATACATATTTTCGTATAAAACATTTTTTAGATAAGTTTTACATGTTTTAAAGTCGTGAAAAACCTTTTAAAATTGATTTTGATATGAATATATTGATCCACTATGTGTATGCATAGATACAATACTTGACATTAGTTAAATAACCTTAAAAGGCAGAAATCAATGTTCATGTATGGAGACAAATCATTCTGTATCGATAAAGGACTATTCATGTATCGAGATAGATTTTTTATATCAGTACAGGACTGTTTAACGATAATATTTTGGACCATTAAACACAATGTATCGATATCCACTCAATTTTATCGATATAGAGGCATGGGAAACAACGAGAAATGATATTTTGAAGGCTCCAACAGCTATATTCCTTCACCAAATATCCCCAATAGCTATAATCATGATCAATGCTATAAATAAGCATCTCCAACACCTCCAACAAGTAGAAGAACCAAGAAAATTGTGCTTAAAGTCAAATCTTTCATCTTTTCCATCATTTTCCCTAAATAGTTCATCTTTGTATAAGATTAATTCTTCATATTTTTGTATTCTTCATTTTATATCTTTAGACACATATTTCCTTTAAGCCAAAACTCTTGTAAACACCTAACCTTTAGAGGTCTTATTTGTTTACACTCAAATCTTTGTAAAAAGGGGAGATTCCTACTTAGCCATTGAAAAGTAGAGAAGGTTTTTACTTAGCTTTCAAAAGTTGTAAAAGAGGGTTCCATCTTAGCCACAAAAGATAAAGGGTAAAGGTTTCTATCTTAGCCTTGAAAGATAATGAGGGTAAAGGTTATACCTTGTCCTTGAAAGGTAGACAATTCAAATTAGTGAATTGTAGAAATCTGAGGCAAGTGAGGTCGAGGTAGAGTGTAGGCAATTGAGGACGAATCTCTCTAAATCATTTAGTTTGCTTCTCTTTCCCTTATCTTTAATTGTTTATTTCTATTCACCAACTTGCACTCCAAAGTTTATTGTTTAAATTTTTCAATTTGATTTATCAAAGTTTTAATTTACCAAAGTCTTGTGAAATCAATTCACCCCCCTCTTGATTTCATTTACCAATAAAAGGTCTAACAAAGAAGAAGAAGAAGAAGGAAGATAAAATAAAGACCATTAGTTAAAAGATCAAAATTAAGATAACATTGAATGAATATCAAACTAATTAAGTACCATCTAAATGGACATTGGTGTCAATTTTTTGACATATAAACCTACTTCTAAACTTAATTTTGTTAACAAGACTGACATCTTTTTTAAGTGCATTTGTCAAACTTTGGATTATATTACATCAGATAAATTCATTAGATCACATCTAGATAAAGAAGATTAATGAAAACTCTTGATAATTTGTATCTAGCAAACTAAACTTTTATTTGACACGTTAAAACAAAAATAATGTGTCAATATATTTTAGAATTTAAAAATTTTAAATAAATATTAAATTATACATGAAAAATATTCTCAACATTTTAAATGTTAAATAACTTTAAATATTTATTCAATATAATTCTTATGATTCTAAACGTTAAATAACATTAAATTATGCATGAAATACGTTTCAAATACTTTTAGAAAGTATTATTTTGTATAAAAATAATTTTAGTAAATTTTAATTATTTATTATAAATTTGCTTTTTTACAAATTTTATTTAATATTTTTTAACAATCATTTTTCTTTTCATTTTTTTACTACACTTAACGATGATAGAGCAGCTTTGTATACTCATAATTATTTGATTTTTTTTATCGATTTTGGTATTCGGATTCAGTTCCTAACGTATTCGGAGCAAATATGGATATAAACTCTTGGATATCCATTATCTATGTAAATAATGTGAATTTGGATAATGAATTCAACTATCCAAATCTGCATAACATATGCAAATAACGGATTCGGATATCTAAATCCGCTATTCGAATCCATTTCTATAAAATGCAAAATATCTATACACTATGTAAGACTCAAACCTCAACTCATTAAACTAAGCATTGGACACTTTAACAAATGAGCTAATCTTAGATTTTAATATAATATGCCACTAAAATTAATTTATATATAAGTATAATAATAATTAAAAATGTTTTTCAAACTAAAATATAATAATAAATTAATTATAAAACTAAATTAATTGATTATCTTTTCGATACTGATACAGAAAGGAATTAGTAATTACCTTTAAATTTTAAAGATATATTGTACTTTTATAAAATAATATTTAATAACTTAACCTACTAATTAATTAAATTACTGTAATGACATAAATATAGTTAGCATATAACATAATATTATAATATAATTATAGACTAATTATATATGATATAATATATGTATTAATTATACAATATATATAATTGTAATATTATAGATTATATATATTATTACTAAATATTTTATACATTATAATATAATAACATTATTTATTACAACATCAATAGTTTTATAATTTTGTACAAATAGAATACAAAATATTTATATAAATATTTCATTGTAATATTATATACAACTAAAATATTTAATATTATATATAATATAACTTTATTTGATATAATATAATAATACAATGAGAGATCTCATTTACATTAGTGTATTTCACAATTATATAATTTTTTATAAGATTAATATTTTATTTGATATCTCTACTATATCAATCAAGATATTTATTAAAAATTTAACAATTAAAATTTTTTTATATGAAACTAATAATTAGATATTTTTAATTTAGTCAACACTTAACATACATAATCTATGTAATTAGAATATGAAATATGACGATCAGATTAAATAAATATAAATTGTATAAAAAATTATGAAAATATGTAAAACTAATTTGTTTTACACTAGTGTTAAGTGGATCCCTCTTCTAATAATATATAATATTGTAATAGTATATATATACGTAATATCAATAATATTTAACACCGACATTAATATATTATATTGTATTATGTAATGCATTATTATAATATTATGTAATATTTAAATTAATATACAACATATAATATAGTGTAATACTGTATGTATAAATTATAATCTATCATATCAAATAACTATGATGTATTATGTCACGTATTTATTCATTTTATATGATTAATGTTAATTTTGTTTTATGTATATGTATATATTATTGACAATTTAACTTTATAAAGTTATTATATATTACGTTATACTAATTGTTTTTTAGTTTATGGAATAAATATTTTTAATTAATGAAATTAATTCTTCGTATTATTAATTTTTTTTATAGTTTAGATTTTTTTTATTCTGTTGTCTAAGTTATTATTTTTATATTTTAGAACTTGTTTGTTGGTTGTTAATTATGAATAATTTTAAAATAAAATTAATTTTTATTTAATTTTATAATTTGCTTTAAAAATATATTGAATTACTGAATTCTGTTATTTTTAGATTTGGATATCTAATGAATAATAGTATTTAATTAGGATTCAAATAGCAATGTATAAATTTAATACGAATAATAAGATAATTTGAATTTAATAACAATTTTATAAATTCAAATATTATAAAAATTATAAATATCCAACCTATTATATTTTTATAAATTTAATTTTTTCATAAATTTAAATATATCACCGATAATGTCAACCCTCAATTGTTTTATTTTATATATATATATATATATATATATCCAATAACTGACCGTAATTTCAATTGTAATTAATCTCAAAATTAACTAACATTATTTTTAATTTCATTGAAATTAATATTAGTGGCCCTCAATCATTTTGAAGTGACATATCCTGAGTTGTCTTTCGTAGTAGTCAACAATATTTTTAACTAGCCTAGGCCTATTGCCTAACGCCTACCTATAGTTTCAATTTTCGTGGGTTCGCCCTGTTTGTAGATTAATATTGATGACATCTCTAATGTGCCTAATGCCTAGGCCTATTGCCTAATGCATTATATATAATGTCGAAACCAAGGCCCCCTTTGGTGCGGTGAAATCGTGAGAGCAAATGAGGGATTCGTCCTCGCCCCCAGCCGGCCTGCCCTTTCACTGGTGGTGCATTTGGATAAGGTGAGAACTCTTCTGATCCTTTAGTTTTTCATTGGAGGAATGGAGGGCCATTAGGTCATTGAACCTTCAGTTAACGGAGGTAATCCCCCTTTTATTTCTCACTACTTTTTTTAATTATTTATTTTAAAATTAGTTTATATTAATTTATTTTTAGTATAAATATAAGCTTTAATTATTTAATATATTAATTTTAATTATCATTTAATATAAATATAATTTTTATTTACATTTTATTATTTAATATAAATATAATTTTTAATTATTTAAAATAAATTAATTTTAATTATCATTTAACATAAATATAATTTTTATTTACATTTTATTATTTAATATAAATATAATTTTCAATTATTTAAAATAAATTAATTTTAATTATCATTTAAAATAAATATTATTTTTATTTTTATTTTATTATTTAGTATAAATATAATTTTAATAATTTTTAATTAATATTAATAATATATAATTTTATTTATTATTTTATTATTTAATATAAATATTATTTTATTTTATTTATTATATATATACATTTTAATTTAATATCCAAAATGGTCATTTTATATTCTCACCGCACCACCACCATTACAATTAAATCTAAACATATGTTTCATTATTAATTTTAATCTCAATGCTACATTACCAAATCTTACTGTTACAGTAACTAATTTTAGTATTATCATTGTTTTTAATCTCACCAAATCTAACCGCCCATCCAAACTGACTCTAAGTATTAAATCACATTTTTGTCAATATTTTATTTATAAAATGTTTTAAAACTATGTTTAAACACCAAATACATTTATGTTTTTATATTTATAATTTATTGTTTCCGTTTTTAATTTATTTAAAATTAAAATTCAGGAAACTTTTATTTTATAAAAATTAAAATAAAATAAATTCATTTTAAATTATTTAAAAATTTAAATAAAAATAAGAAGAAGAGAATTGAAAATAATCATTTCTTGTAAACTAAAAGTAAAAATAAAAGTTAAAAAAAAAAGAAAAGAAAAATGAGTGTAACATAGTTATGAAGTTGATTAATTTTTTCATAAATAAAATTATGCCATGGTACAAAGGACTAAAGGAGGGCGTGGGATATGGGAATATGGGAAAAAAAAACAGAGTAATTGATTAGACAAGTTCAAATAAAAATAAAAAATTTATTTCATTTGCTATATATGTTAAAATCAAAAATCAATAAAAAATCGATTTTGATTTTTTTTATTTTTTAAATATTTTTTTGTAAGTGTTAAGATTTAACTTTTAATTTTTTAATTTTATATTAAATGTCATGCTATTTAGTCAATTCGATAATTTATTAAATATTTACTATATTTAAAATTTATTTATTATTTTAATTATTTATATTTAAATTATTTTAATTGAATCGATCAATTCAACTGATTGAATCAAGCAAACTAACTATTTAGTCAATATGATAATTTATTAAATATTTACTATATTTAAAACTTATTTATTATTTTAACTATTTATATTTAAATTTATTTTAATTGAATCGATCAGACCAATGATTGTAAGTTATATCGATTTACTTTCTGATTCGATATATTTCTTTGGAAACTTCCTAATAAAAATAATATACAAAATTGAAAGACCACATAGCGTAATTTACTCTTATTAATTCAACAAGAATCAATGAATTTGAGATTAGATTGGGCCACAGTTTTTTGAATTCAAAGAATTTTAATGGTGCTTTTATAAAATTTTATGGTCCTTTTTTAGGTTTTTCTCTTTTCTTTTTTTTTTTTTTTTTCGGTTGAGATGAACAACAAATGAAAGGGGATGAGACTTAGAGTTATTTGTCTTTTATTGCCAACCAAAAACCAAAATCAGCTGTCATAATAATCAGCTCAATAGAAATCTTATTACCTTGCTAAAAGTACAATTAGACAAACGTAGAGAGATAAATCTTGCAGAGAGAGAGATTGGAAAAGCACCTTGTTTCATTCATTGATACCCCAAATCAAGGGCTTGTAGGTAGCCAGGCATGCGAGGAGATCTGTTCATAGGTAGTATCAAATTTAGCTCTAAATTTATTTATTTTTTTAATCTTAGTTTGAGTTGGGTTTGTTTAGCTTGTTTTGAAGTATTAAAAATAATTTTTTATTAATATTTATATAATTTTATAATTAAATTTAAATAAAAATTTTTATTGAATGAATAATAATTCAGACTGATTTAAATTTAAAAATTTTTCTTCAAGCTCAATCCAATTCAAATCGAATAAGTAACTTGACCTTGAATAAGACTCCTATTATTTAGTATTTGTTTACTACTAATTTTATTTGGCAGCAATGAAATGCAAATCAATTAACATGAATTGAGAATCCAAAACTTAGTTTACTTTAGTTTATTTACACAATTATTTTAAAAAGTAACATCGAATAAATTTATAATTTAAATCTCGACATTTAAAATCTTTCTTCATTTACATTGCTTCAAATTAATATATAAACATAAAATGCATCATCTTATTCACTAATTATAATGAGCAATAAACTCCCTTCATCTGGCACTTAAGCAAGATTTTATCCACTCAACAATTTTTGGATGAATATGAAATTCTAAGCGTCCACGGAAAAATTTGCTTCCTCTCATTTTCGGCTGACTTAACTCACAAGCCTGCCAAACTAGACCTAAAATTGCCAACCTCTACAACCTTTGCATCCACCTCTACCTTTAATAAGTTTTAAGGACTTACGCAATTGCCATGGAACAGGTAACTTTGGATATATTAAGAAAATAATTAAAATATGATATGAAATATAATATAAAAAATAAATAAATATGATATAAATATACAAATATTTTAAAATTTATATAATATAAATTAATAACAATTAAAACGTATATAAATATATAATATCTTAAACATGATTATTATATAAAAAAATTATATGCATATAACACCAATATACGAATCGTTAGATCTTCATCCTATGACTTCGTGGGTTCTCACTTGTGGCCAATCCAAAATCTAAGTTTTTGAATGCATTCATTTAATTGGTCTAATCTTTTAATCATACTTTTGTTTTTTTTTTCCAACTTTCCCATTCTTCAACTACGTATTTGGAAGTTGAAAAGCCTAAGAAATTTAAGCCTACTTTCCACCATTGCGACTTCTAGCTTTCCAGTTGCAGAGCATTACTTATCAGACGATGTACTAAACACTTCAAGTACTTCTAGTTAACTATAGGTTCAAAGAAAATCAAAAGTTTCTTTACATAAAATTAGAGTAGGCAAAACTTACCTAAACTCAAAAAAAAAAATTCAATTCTCTTAAATTTGAACTTGGACTTCAATTTGATAAGGAACTTAAAGTTAATAATCTATACTCATCTTAGTTGAATTTGAAACGATTTGAATTTAAATTAATCTGAATTCAAAATATACAAATTCAAACAAAAACATTAACTAAAAATGATTTAATAATTTAAATTTTAAAAATATCTGAATTTAAAATAACTCATTTTTCAACCAAAATTATTCAATCCAAAGTGATCCAACTCAAAGGTAAACGCAGTAAATATAATATGAAAAAATAACTAATTATGACATAACATAAAAATAAAAATATAATATAAATATATGAATGTATCTAAATTTATATAAAAAATTATTATAACATTAAAAATATTATATAAATATACAATATTTTAAATATAATTATAATATAAAAATAATTTAAGCATGATTTAAATACAAAAATTATTGTATCTAATTATCACCTTCATTAAAAATCATAGGCTGATAACAAATGTGTTGCATAATTTCTCTGGTTAAAACGAGGGGAAATAGGGCGGGATCTACTGTTTTGTTAGGAGAGCTAGACTTCTAACGGGACAAACGACAAAGGTGTTAGCCCGAAGAAAATAGAGCAGCAGGAGACCAGGTCAAACAAAACATCATCGGATTAAAATTAAAAAAAAAAATCTAAATTTATCAAAAATTTAAAAATAAATAATATAAAAATAATTTTAACATAATACATTATATAAATATATAAAAAATTATATAAATATATAATATTTTAAATATAATTAAAATATAAAAATTATATAAAGACGATTGGAGAATACAATCAGCGGGTAAAGACAAGAGTTGGCACGAAGGGATACGCAAGTAGGGTGGATTAAATATTACAGCGTGAGGCCAGCCCTACACGTGAGACCACTCCCAACAAAATAGATTCTATGCAATGCCTGTCACTGACCTAACGTTAAATCAAAAGCACCGGCTACCACTTTTTTCACTTTTTTTTTTTATTATTTTATCATTTCTTGTGTTAAATAAATAAAACATTGAATCAGATATTAAAAATCTAAATTTTATTATCTAAAATTGCTTTTAAATAATTTTTTTTAAAAGGTACGAAATAAAATATAAAATCGATGATTTTCGATTAAATCAAGTTGGCTGATATCATTTTTTTTCCAACCATGCTTGTAGCTTGTGCAAGAGAATTAACGGAAAGCATTATCGAATTTTAGGTAATCTACATAATAATTAAAGTAAATTAAAATAATCAATTATTTAATTATTATTGAAGTTATAATATAGATAAATTTTATTTAAAATAAAATTTGAATAATAAAAATTAAATTAATTATTTTTGCTCTAATAAATAATTAGAATATACGTTTTTCAATAATAAGATATAACACTTATAAATCATTTAGTATAGGTCCTATATATCACTCTTATTAGTCATTAGTATAGGTCCCGTATATAACTCGAATTAGTCCAGTTTATATATTGTCTTTCTATCATAAAAAATAAATTAGAAAAGAAATAGATTAGAAAACATATTTTGAGCTAGATCATATTATTAATCAACGGTAATTAAAATTATATCCCTTAAATTAAATCTCACAAGATTCCAAATTATACATTCTATCGAGTAACTTATAATTTTTTCATTTTTTCTTTTGGAATAGAATACTAATTATATTTATCAATATTTACTGATAATAATCATATCAATCAATATAAATTAATTTTAAAATAAAATAAAATAATATAAATATCATATTATTTTAATATCTCAATTTTTGTATTGATCTATACTCATAATATTGTCTTATATCGTTTTGAACAGGTCTCCGTTCAGCCCTCACATCCCTTTCCATATAAATAATAAATTCTTGATTTTTTTTTTTTATAAATAGATAGATATTTTAGTTATTCAGATTCTTTAGCATTTTTCTTCCATAAAAACGAAATTTCACATCAACCTTTTTCGCTACTATTATTTATTTAGAAAATTCTCTATAAAAAAGTGACCTACTTTTTTCAAAACGTTTTTTCTCGTCTTCAGTGTGTGGTTAATATGAGGAGAAACCGTGGCAAAGTCTTTCTAAAAAGTTGTATCTAAAGTTTGATGATTACTAATT
The DNA here is from genome assembly GCA_038381835.1 of Adansonia madagascariensis. Taxonomy (NCBI): domain Eukaryota; kingdom Viridiplantae; phylum Streptophyta; class Magnoliopsida; order Malvales; family Malvaceae; genus Adansonia; species Adansonia madagascariensis. Next base: position 10,872 of record JBBYHL010010769.1, read on the forward strand.
TTGAATCCTATTTCATATTTTTGTTCTGATAATTGTGATTCTAAGAATTTGAATTTTAATTATTAAAATTAAAAACCATTCAATTGTTGATAGAAAAGTGGCGTGTATATATCTATATATATATATATATATTCTATATATATGATGAGATTTAAATCTAACAAACGTCAATATCACAATTTTATTTTTGGTTTTTGCTTTTTCATGCAAAAATTAGTTCTTTAATGAGAAAGTTAAGGTTCAACTAATGTAATAGGATAAAATTAAGGCCGATGGAACTAATAGCATTATGACATTAAGATGCAAACAAAATCAGCATCTGAATATTGGTTTTAGAATTAGCATGTCCCTTAATGTTGATTTAGCATTATGTCCAACTGGTACCCACTTTTTAACAGGCTAGGGCAAGATGGTCACTAAAGTACAAAACATGACAAAATAAAATATTGGAAAGATAAAATAAAATAAAGAGGCTAGTAAAAGGCTAAATAACTGAGGAGTCTGATGCAATCCGGCGAAATGTGGCATTCCTCCCCAAACTCCATATTAAACGACAAATCTCAAAAGATATAAAAAAATTAAAATATTATAAAAAAAACTCTTAAAATTTTTCAAATTTTTTAAATTATTATATTTTTATTTTTTAACTTATACCTAAATATATTTTATAATTTATTTAAATATAATTAAAAAATAAAAATTTATTTAAATAAGAATATGAAATAGGAAACACTTTTTATTATTTTAAGTAAACTATAACAAATATTAAATAAAAACAGCTTTAAAGAGACAGATCAGATACGCTGAACATGACCATTTACCCAAGATTGAAAAATCCTGACAAACGCGCTTTTCCAGCGCGTATATTGCAAAACTCATTGCCCGATTACTCAAATCCTTCAACGACAGCGAAAAAACAGAGATTTCATACCTTTCAGATCAAATTGATAATAATAAAAAAAAAAGAAAGTAAAATTACAATCCGACTTCCAAACTTCCAGTTTTTCCTTTTCTTTTTTCTTTTTCAAAATA
>JBBYHL010010780.1:0-11902 GCA_038381835.1 Adansonia madagascariensis
ACAGAGAGGATCTTGATTGAGTCATGAAAATTTTCAATACAGGTTGTCTATGCAAAAAGTTTCAGAATTTTTTTTTTTTTAAAGTAGTAAAATAATAAGGCAAAAATACCGAATAAGATAATACAAAATGGCCAAATTCGACATGATATTGTGGGAAGGATCATCATATCATGCATGGGAAAAGGAAGTGTAAAACCCACTGTCTAATCCCTACACTTCGCAACATCATTGGCTTACTTTGTTGTTAAAGAACCTTTTTAATTATATTAACAAATTAAAACTGATTTTGAAGCCTTACTTACCAGTTCCCTAATAAAAAAAAAAAACCTTCTTTTTTCTCTTTTATTTTTGGTGTTGTTTTGTCATTTTCGCACATCTCAAAGGGTTGTCATGCAAACTTAACAACTAACAAAAAAAAAAAAAACGATGGGAAATCTTTGTTTTGAGAGTGTTTCTGCAATAATTACAAGGAACTATCAATCACCCTTTCTCATATACGAATACACTCAGTTACTGAGAAAAACATTTACAGTATAAAAATTAATACCATTAAAGAAAAGCATGTCCAATTAATTCTCAATTCTGTCCAAGTCAATTTCTAGTACTTCCTTTTGATCTTTTTCCATATGTCTCGGTCACATGTAGTAGAAAAACAAAAACTAAACCATCTTTTTCATGTGCAGTGTTATCTTCGAAAATATATATATATATATATATATATTTATTTATGTATGTCACGTTTGTTAAATCGTATATAAATGTCTGATTATTGTTGTATAAAGGCGGTAATGACACAGGTTAAATTTGAGTCAAATTAGTTTTGGTTTAGCAATCTCAAAACTTATTATATATTTTAAATTTAAGTACATTCGAGTTATTTTAATTCTGGTCATCAAATTTAGATAATTTCAAGTACAAATGTTAAGTTTTTCAAGTCATTCGGATTTAGGTTAATTTGGGTTTGGATTGTTGGCTTTTCTTAATAAAATCAAAATGAATCAAATTCGGATTCTAATTAATTTTTTTTGGGTTGAATTAGCTTTGCCCACTCACTATCATAATTGAGTTTAAGCGTTGTTCAAGAATCTAATCTTTGCCACAAAAAAAAAAAAAAAAAATCCAACATAAATGTTTATGTTAAAGTTTTGCACAAGATTGGTACTGGTAAAGGACTACCAGAAAATACCATAAAGGACTATAATCTAAGTTTCTTATATTCGATATTGTTTTGGCGCATCGTTCGTATAGAAACCATAAACTAATCCATCCCGTATCAGTTGTATACTAAAATATGATTTTTGTGAATTGATTTTTGTAAATAAAATTGTGAAGTACGATTGATTGAAACTAACAATCTCTTATAGATTCAAAAAGAGAATGGATTTTCCTTTTTTTTTTAATTTTCTAAGAAGATTTTTAAGGTTAAATTAAAGATGTCATATTGTTTTCAGTAATTTTTTATGCAAAGTTTGGGGGGCATTTCATTTCAAGAATCCCAATCTTTCATGATAAGAGGAAGGCTGAAAAAGAAAATTACGAACTGACTTTTTGCTTTATTATCTATAACCGGAGGAGATAGAACAGTGCTAGGAATAATATTAGCTTCGTCATCATCATGTCAAGCTATGCAATCACCATTATTATTCTCTTGTTTCTCAACATCTCTTTGCTTCCAGATATTTCTGCCTTGAATCAAGAAGGCCTTTCTTTACTTTCATGGCTTTCAACGTTCAATTCTTCTAGTTCCACCTCTGCTGTTGCTGCTGCTGCTGCTGCTTTTTTCTCTTCATGGAACCCATCTCACCAAAATCCATGCAGATGGGATTTCATAAAATGCAGCGACGGATTTGTTAGCGAAATCTCAATTTCCAACATCAATCTCCGTGCCAGTTTTCCAACCCAGATCACCTTTTTTCAGCATCTTACTACTCTGGTCCTTTCACGTGGGAACCTCACTGGGGAAATCCCGACCTCGATAGGGAACTTGTCGTCACTGGTCACCCTGAACCTTAGTTTCAATGCTTTCACAGGGAAAATCTCAGCCGAGATTGGAAAGTTAGCTGACTTGCAGTCATTGTCTCTGAATACAAATTTTTTAAATGGTGAAATCCCAAGGGAAATTGGGAACTGTTCAAGGCTTCAGCTGCTTGAACTGTTTGATAACCATCTTTCTGGAAAGATTCCTTCGGAAATTGGACAGTTGGTGACTCTGGAGATTTTCCGGACAGGCGGGAACTCACGCATTCAGGGTGCGATCCCAATGCAGATATCAAAATGCAAACAACTAGCTTTCCTTGGTCTTGCGGACACTGGAATTTCAGGGCAACTACCGAGTAGTTTAGGGGAGCTGAAGAATCTCAAAATTCTTTCAATCTATACAAGCAATCTTAATGGTCAAATCCCACCAGAAATTGGTAATTCTTCAGCTTTGGAGGACTTGTTTCTTCATGGAAACCAGCTTTCTGGAGATATTCCTGAAGAACTGGGTTCATTGGAAAATCTCAAGAGAGTGTTGCTGTGGCAGAACCAGTTAAGTGGGAGAATTCCAAAATCACTGGGGAACTGTTCAGCTTTGGTTATTATTGATTTCTCATTGAATTATCTAAGTGGTCAGGTTCCTTCATCTCTTGCCAATTTAGTTGCATTGGAATAGCTTCTTTTGTTTGGAATAACATTTCTGGTAAGATACCTCCGTTCATTGGCAACTTTTCAAGCCTAAAGCAATTGCAGTTAGAAAACAACAGATTTTCTGGCGAGATTCCACCGGCCATTGGGCAACTAAAGGAGCTTTCTCAGTTCTTTGCCTGGCAGAATCAGCTCCATGGAAGCATACCAAATGAGCTAGCTAACTGTGAGAAACTTCAACATTTGGATCTCTCACGCATTTTCCTCACTGGTTCTGTTCCAAGTCCTCTGTTTAATTTGAAGAACCTGACCCAATTGTTGTTGTTATCAAACAGCCTTTCTGGTGAAATCCCACCAAGTCTGGGTAATTGCACCAGCTTGACCCGTTTAAGGCTGGGGTCAAACAACTTTGGTGGTCATATTCCATCAGGAATTGGTCTCTTGCATAGTTTGAGCTTCCTTGAATTGTCAGAAAATGAATTTACAGTAGAAATTCCTCCTGATATTGGCAACTGCACTCATTTAGAAATGGTAGATTTGTGTGGAAATAAGCTCCGAGGTACAATACCAGCATCTTTCAAATTTCTTGCGCGTCTTAACGTCCTGGACCTTTCAATGAACAATATAGGAGGCACCATTCCTCAGAATTTGGGCAAGCTCACTTCCTTAAACAAAATGGTAATTAGTGGAAACTCCGTAACAGGTTTGATCCCTAAGCTACTAGGAAACTGTAAGGATTTACAGTTGTTGGACTTAAGCAGAAATAAAATTGCCGGTTCTATCCCTGAAGAGATTGGTCGTTTGCAAGGACTCGATATACTCTTGAACTTGAGTTGGAATGCTTTAACAGGTCCTATACCTGAAAGCTTTTCAAATCTCTCAAAACTGGCTAACTTAGACCTCTCTCACAATTTGCTAAAGGGGAGCCTGATAGTACTAGGCGGTCTTGACAATCTTGCTTCTTTGGATATCTCATACAATAATTTTTCGGGTATCCTTCCAGATACCAAGTTACTCCGTGATCTTCCTACCACTGCATTATCTGGCAATCAAGAACTCTGCATTAACAGAAACGAGTGCAGCTCAAATGGAAGTTCCCATGGCAAAAATTCAACCAAAATCTTATCATGCGCACTCTTCTCAGTGTAGCTATAACTATTATAGTGATTGCTGTTGTTGTATTTTTGTTTATCAGAGTTCATGGAGCCAAAAATGAAGATGATTTTTTGGATTGGCATTTTACCCCATTCCAAAAACTTAACTTTACTGTGAATGATATTTTGACGAGTCTGTCTGATTCAAACATCATCGGAAAGGGTTGTTCTGGTGTGGTTTATCGTGTTGAGACTCCCATAAAGCAGGTTGTTGCAGTGAAGAAGCTATGGCCAATGAAAAATGGTGAGTTTCCTGAAAGGGATTTGTTTTCTGCAGAAGTTCGGACTCTAGGATCAATAAGGCATAAAAACATAGTGAGGCTACTGGGATGCTGTGATAATGGGACAACTAGATTGCTCTTGTTTGATTACATCAGTAATGGAAGTTTGGCTGAATTGCTGCACGAGAAAAATTTATTCTTGGACTGGGATGCAAGATATAAGATCATACTAGAAGCAGCTCAAGGCTTAGCATATATTCATCCTGATTGTATTCCACCAATAGTTCATCGTGATATCAAAGCCAGTAACATCTTGGTAGGACCACAGTTTGAAGCTTTCCTGGCAGACTTCGGTCTGGCAAAGCTGGTTGATGCTTCAGAGATTCCGAGAGCTTCCAACATAGTTGCAGGTTCTTACGGATACATTGCTCCTGGTGAGTACAAAATTTTCAGGCTGTTCAACAACTATGCAACAAATAAACCTATATTCTGCTTTTAAATTTCTTCGCAATCATTATTAATTAGAAACAATTCATAACATATTAGTTTATAGGGTGAAACAAAAGTCATGTCTTTCTGGCATTTGCTTTCTAACATGTTTTCAGCGTCAACGGGCTTCTTCCAGATATTGAAGTGTTTAGGGACCTCTTCTCGTTCCGATCCTGTATTCTATACATGACTAATCCCTATATTACGATAATTTGTAGAGTATGGATACAGCATGAGGATCACAGAGAAGAGTGATGTGTACAGCTTCAGCGTCGTGCTCCTCGAAGTTCTAACAGGAAAGGAACCGACCAACAACAGTATTCCAGATGGCGTCCACATTATCACTTGGATTTAATGGAAAAAAGATTTCACCACCATTCTTGACCAGCTGCTCCTCATAAGATCAGGTACACAAATTCAAGAGATGCTTCAAGTGCTTGGGGTGGTTCTCCTATGTGTCAATCCGTGCCCAGAGGAACGACCGACCATGAGAGATGTAACAGCAATGTTAAAGGAGATCAGACAGGAGAATGAGGATTATCAAAAACCAAATCTTCTCAGTAAAGGAATAGCAAACAACCTGAAAGCTGCAGTTCATTGCTCTAGTTTCTCTAGATCATCAGAACCTCTGATTAGTTCACCTTCTTAGTTAACATGCTCTCAATCTTGTGCTTTAGTATATTTTCTTTTTAACAGTCATTTGTATAGGTCTGATAATATATATGCAGCAAATAGGGCTGTGTTTTGTGTCTTGTCTTACCCACCATTGACTCGACTCAACTGCTGCTTCATTAATTTTAAAGCATTAATTCCTCGGTATTCTGATATTTCTCTTAAAAGCGAAGAGAAGATGAATTTATCTTTGACGCCTATAAAATGCATGTTCCGCTCTGACATAGTAACACTTCCCAGATGACAGAAAGAAACTCTAAGAGAAGAAAAAAGGCCGCCGCCCACCAAGCTTTTCACTTAGTGGTCATATATCCATAACCTCTTCTGCTTTCTCTTAAGGGGGGATTGTCAAACTGCATGAAAGAACCCAGATGGAAACCTTCATTTCCTGCCAAAGAAGAGGGGCTGTTGTCCTGATAATAGCCTAAGCCCTGAAAGAAAACAAAAATAAGGAACAGTAATGTGGAACTTTATAACTGGTAAACGAAGTCTTTTTCATCTGTTTCCCCAAAGTAGGAACATTTTACAACTGCTAAGGTATGCAGTTTTGACCCAGCAGAATAAAGAAGATCCAAATGCCTTCAAGCTGGTAGCCTATAATTCCAAATGACAGAATAGTATATGATACTAAATAAAGCATAAAATCTTTCAAAATTATCACTGAAGAAAATGCCATCAAGCATCACCTCAATCAAGCAATAAGCTGGCTTTCATCAATGGCATAGTTCATGGAAAGTAAACAATAATTAAAAGTGCTACAGTACCAGAAAATCAATCAACATTATTGTTTAGCAGATGCAGTTTTCAAGTAGGGGACCAATAGGGAAAGGATGTAGCTTTCAAGCCCGTTGGGTTGTCCTAGTGGAAGTTGGTCAGTGAAAAGAAAAGGTTAGTGACAGAATCTTGGTTGGCATGATCTGGATAGAACATGAAATTATGAGGATGCAAAAGGACCACCATCTCCCACAAGCTTCCTAACATCTGAATATTAAAGCACCATGTTCTTAACATGGTGCCTAGCTCGTAGTCATGTGAACTCACGCTATCTTAAGGCCCACTGATAGCTTAAGCTAGCATGTTACTCTCTACTGCTAATAATGCAAGCAACCAATGACAAAAGCCACACTTTTTAAGGAACATTTCACTACAAGCAATCTGAACCTTTTATTTTTGGCCTAAAGTCTGAACCTTATTAGTTTTATACGCAAGCAGCAGCCATACATTCCTTATCTTCTTAATTTCAGGCAAATAACAAAACTGAAGAACGTTCACTTTTTTCTTCTTTCAATCTGTCAATTATTGTTTGAACAGGATTTCTTTAGAAGTTCAAAGGTTAAACTTAAAATTAATTCAAATCACAACTCACAAACAAACAGATTTCCTTTTTCTTTCTGAATTAAAAGTCAAATGTGAGAAATTCAAATGTTTCAGAAAATCTAAAGTCTAAATCTTTGATGATCCTGGAATTTAGCATATTCCAGCTCATCCCAGAAACATGATGTGAACAAGCAAGCAAATCATGGGACTGACCCATGAACCAGAAAGAATCAACTCACTTAGAAAGGGATAAATGCCTTTTTGGTTCAACTTTCATCTAAGAGTGTGATAGGGCCCCATTAATCACTCAACATACATTACAGGACACTTAGCATGTACTCTAATAAACAAGTCATAATCAATCCGAAACATATCTAATGACAGATTAACAGTGGGTATATATATATATATATATATATATCCATTCTCAATGAAAAAAAACAATAACACTGGTAGTATATGTGGTAGCCATAGCACACTTCCACATTGTAAAATATGCCACTTTGTATGCACTAAAAAATATGCAACTTAACTCTAGTTAAAAAACGACACCAATAACCAAATTAATCACTCAAAATTTGTGGCATTCCAAATGCAAATGCCAAGCAGTAGCTGCAAGAAGATACACTAATATCTTCTGAATCATAAAAACTGTAGGTTTAGCATTTTAATATGTTAGAGACTGTCACAAAAGAAAATTCATCAAGCCTGAGCAGTACCTTGTGTCAACAGGCTAACATTCTTGCATGGTGGGGAACTTGTAACAGTGAAGATAAAACATTTGCGGAGTTCGGGGGCATGGTAGGATGAAAAAGGATGTGAAGATAAGATTTCCTAATTGTCGGTGTCAGAGCACCATACACGTTATACTGACTAATTGTCAAAAATATCATATACACCAGTTGATCTTTGAACCCAAAAAAAAAGACTACAAATACTACATTATCTGCTATGACCAAAAGCATTCTTGCAAACAAAATTATTTTAAAGTTTCAGACTCTCGGTTAATGTTTTACATTCTTGAAACACTTCTTTCTCTGTCTCTCATAAGTATACATGCAAGAAGCCAACTAATTATTTACAAGTGATTATTGGACGCCAGCAATGATAAGCCTGACGCCAGTAACTAGTACACTTTTATAAAAGCTTTTATCCATATGGAAAGCAATCCAAATGTACAAAATTAAAACCCAGCTCAAAATTACACTCTAAATCTTTTCATATCCACTGTGCTTTCAGTAATATGACAAGAAAATAAGTTACAATCCAATATTACCTATTTGGACTAAAAAGAAAAGCCATTTCTCCGAGCAAATGTAGACACAGATATTGGATCCTTCAGATAACTGAAAATATTTTGCAGACAATGAACTTTTTATGGGTACCAATTTATGCTGCATCAAACACTATTAGCAAGTATGAAATAATGACGTTTAGTGGGTAATTCCTCAAGTAAAAATTTGAAGAGAAAAAGAATAAAACAAAACAAAAATGGAAGTACTTAAGGAAGAATGCAACTTGGTTTTTGAATTGATGGTACTGGCTGGCTGCTAAGAACGCCATCTATAGCAAGGCTTCATTCCCCTAGAAAGCATTAAACAAGCAGATGGTTTACTAACGCATCTGGAGGGGAAATCAAATTATTAATTACATTATGAGCTTAAAACCACAGAAGCCAACCTTCCAGTGACAGGAACACTATCTATAGTACACTCTTTAACATGATCCAGAGACTTAATCCCACCACAAAGAGTCTTCATGGATGATATTCAGATAAATCAAAATTTCTAACATTTAAATCTTCATGGCATGGCAGACTGCCTATTATCATTGTCAACCTGCAAGGCAGGATGCCGATAGAGGTAATCAAGAGCAAAACCAACAATTTTACGTTTGCAAGAATATAAAGTTACACCGATTGTGATCACCATTTTAAATAGAAAAATCTCTGGTATACAAACTGCCCCAGAATCTCGAGCAACATCTTCTGTCTATGGTTAAACATATTTAATTTAATCAATAAGAAGCTCAAAGGAGAAACTCAATTATGAAGCAACCCATATTTGAGGTGTCAAAAGACAGATAAGCTACAGCCAAAAAATGTGGCAGATTTCTAAGGCTCGAATCAGAAAGAAAAAGATACTAAGATATTAACGAAAAAGAACAGCTAGACTAATCACAGATAAACATGTCAGATGATTGCGGAAACATGACAAAGATCCTAAAGTATTCTTTTGCCAGATTTCTGTTGTATTTTCATAATCATATCCTTGCACTCCTAACATATTCCCTGCAGTCACTGTTGGCAGGTTTTATTTTATTGCAAGGGATGCCGAAGTTTTTCTAATTAACCAATATTAAATTTGATTCAGTTTTGTCTCCATTAAATAACTTAAATTTTTTTAGTCACAATTCAAAAACCACTGTCAAAACTATAACACTTGCATTGCTACTTCCAGTATATCTATAGTATCTACATACTAGAACATCAAGGGCTGTACTTGTTAATCTTCTGTAACATTTAATTTATAATATTACAAGTTACTTGTTAAGTTCGCACAACCCTAGAATCCTAAGGTCTGATTTCCAGATCCGGTCCTTAAATCTACAGAAAAATCTCAGGGAAGATCACAAGTTAACTAAATAATTGCCAGTTTATGCACAGCAGTTTGCGAATGCATGTCTAAACAAGGCATGAAGTAAAATATAAACAATAAAATAATTAATGAAAATGGAATAACAGGAAAATTCAGCTATCTTATAGCCTATAATAATGTAAAACAAACTGCAATTTTAAGAAAAAGGAAGAAGTAAAAGCTTTACAGGCAAAAAAGTAGATGCATATTTCTAATAACGTTTTTAATCAAAGCAAGAAAAGAGAACAGCAAGGAAGCACTGACATACCTCATCATTTAGGTAAGGTAAAGGATACTTATATAGTTTAGCCTCTTCTGCCATGAACCGTGGTCCATCATGTGAACAACAGTTCATTTGGAGTAATCATATAACAGATTCAAAGCAGCTCTATTCTCAAATTACAGCATCATCGGAACCTGTGGGTGAATGGCTACAGAACTCAAATATATTGCGACAACAGCAAGCCCTTTCTGCTTTAGAATGCAATAATTTGGAAAGTTAACTTTTACAGTCATTTATCTTTCCAAGTTCCTTTTGGTAACTTGAATTTTATCAAGCTGAAATGCCCAGCAAGAGGAAGGGGCACTTACCTACCTTCATATAGAAATTTGAATCTTCACCAAATCCTTCGTCAAGTACTTAACAAATGGGCAGTGGTTGCATATAACGATAACCTGCAAAACAACGTTGTTACTATAAATCTTATGGTTATATATATATATATATATATGTGTGTGTGTGTGTGTAAACACAAAGAGAATAACTGCTATTAATCCTCAAGAATCAAGAAGCCCATGATGGAAAATTATTATAATTATTAACCATTTGATGATAATGGTGAATTATTATTTATGTTTAAAGAAACATTTAACTCTGTTAAGTGGTTCAACTTTCTCAGGAAAAGTGTAGCCCCTTTTCAAGTACCAGGTCTACCTCATTTAGTAGGTAGTAAATTCAACAAACATGAGAATATATAGTTATCATTCCATATGAAAAGTGCTAACTATAGCAAATGCTTTAATTTAAGAAGTGAGTGCTGTAAAAAACTTGAATAAGAAACAGAATGGAGCAGGGATGCAGATAGACTACTGTAGTGTATGGACCCTCACGATACAATGTCTATTTATAAATGCACCGTTTACAAGCCCTTGATATTTAGGCTTTAGCTTGTGCCGAAGCCAGAATTAAGCTTCAACCTTGGAGCATGCCCTACTCACCTAGTTCACAGGTTATCTCCATTCAGTGAACTAAAACAACTCCAGCTATTTCTAAGCAGCAAGCAAAGGCAGACATTCACATTGATTAAGAAAATGCTCCAAAAATACCCCTTTAATTTCCAAAATGCCATTATAGTAATTCTGTATCCTATGCAAATGAACAAACATAAATCAAACCATAGCGTTATTGTTAAACTGCTATCTATGAGTCAGCACCTGAAACTGAAAGAGCAGGTGCTTGTTACAACATCAGCTCAGTCACAATTATCCTAAACACCAAATCCAAAATGCTGATGCCATTTTTTTTTTCCTTATGTAACAATATCATAACAATAATATTGGACATTTATTCAGCTATAATCCTGGTCACAAACAATTCCCATTTTCAATAATTTCAACTCTTATCTCAATTCAATGAGATCCCAATTTAAGAATTAGTCAAATTCATGAACCTTTCTCCTAGTGCCTTACCTTAAAACTTCGTATGAAATCCAATATGAATCAAACTGAATACAAATTATGCACTCTTAAAGGAAAACAAACAGCGATTTCATATCTGTTCCTAATGAAATTGAAACCCTTGAAAAATGGTAACCTTATCTCAACTGAATCCAACAAAACAACTTGAATATCCCAACATTTAAAATGCCTTTATTCAGAAACTTCTCAAAAGAAATTTAATTTAACTAACTTTAATGTAAGCCAAACCTACTCCAAGTAAGCCACAAAAAAAAAAAAAAAAAAAAAAAAAAAAAGATAACTAAAGAATTTAACAAAGAACTTTTATTACCATCAATAACTAAAACAACATAAAAAGACCAAATCGAAATAAAATATTGCTAGAAATGGGATGGGTTATTATCAACAAAGTAGGTATGACTCAAAATCTTCCAAAGTCCTAGTCTTCCCTGTTAGAGGCTCTGGCAGTGGCAACTGCAACCCTCTAAAGGAAACAAAATTGTAGTGATAAATACAGGCAAAAAGATAAATGTTCATAACATGTGCACTGTTTTTATGTTTCGATAAAGAAGAAACCTGGCAAGTGGGAGCCGTGAAACCAAGAGAAACGCATTTGGACTCTCGGTTCTTGCAGCTCGGATAACCAACAGCTTCTTTCTTGCGGGTTCATCGTTCCTTGTCAGCACTGGACAAAAACCCAACTTCGTGGATGACAACGTTGTCACAATTGAAGTCCTGATAGCTGCTGCGGCGGACTGACAGTAAAATTGTGCTTGTTATGTTAACTGTTTGCTCCGCTAACAGCGACAGTCACTGCCTTTTCTTTTTCTTTTTTTTTTTTCTCATTTTTATTTTACTGTTAAAAACTCTACTCTAACGGCTACCTAAATTGCGAACAAAAACAATATAAAAATAAAATATATATTTTTTTCTATTTGTCTCCCCTCAATTGTTACTAAAAGATATATCTGTAATTTCGAGTATTTAAGGAGGGTAATCTTGTCTCTTAGCAATAGAAACATGATTAAGCCAGCAAGGTTGGGAAGGGCAAGGATGAACCCATTAAAAATTATTGGGCTTATAGCCCATTACACATGGGCTTTTAAAGCCC